>JNBR01000404.1:0-99073 GCA_002081595.1 Achlya hypogyna
GCAAAACCATGGGCATGTGCACCCCGCACGTCCGCGAGTTCCGGAATAAATTTCCCGTGCCTGATATGTGAGGGTAAAGATTTACAGACCTAGTACAGGCTGTATAAAAATATTTATAAATTCAATGCATCTTCTTGATATTAATACATTCTTGGTTAGATGCCTCACCTCAGTTTACCTTTCAGACATTAATAGCTCTTGCCCAGGTGGCAAGCAAAAGCTGTCGGCTGGTAAGTACAAAGCTTCAGGTTACGAAGTACATAGTATCTCTCGTCGAATTTCCTAAGATGAACCAAGATTTGACATAAGACTCAATATTTGGGCTTCGAAGCAACTCATTGGCGCCTCGGGGTCAGTGGCTGAGCCTACCTGTACGGGTACAGCAAAGTATTATGCCTCGTGATGATTCCTACTTGCTTGGAGATACTTCGTCGAGGAAATTTCTCTTTTAAAAGTGGGATTTAGCTACAAAACAAACAGCAAGTGATGTCGCCACATGGCAAGACAAACCGTCTGCTTACCCAGTTGATCAATTGCATTTACAACCGGCATTGCAGCCATATGCGAAATCCAACGTCACCTGGGAGACGCGAGAGATCGCAAAAATTGCTTGCGATCGTTTGGATGTGCTAGTTTCATAACTGTGCAACGTATTGGAGCGTTTAACAGTGGATCGAAAACTTTTCGGGTATAATCACACTTATGTATCAAACATGGAGCTCTCGACGACCTAAACGATTTCGCTAGTATCCCAAAGCAGGTCTTTCCATGTGTGCCTTTGGTTGCAGGTCGCGAAACTCGCCATTTTCTGCGTTGCAAAGCGATGTTGTCTCGAATGCTTGACTACATGTTTAGCGAACAATTTTTTTAGCAGAGTGGACAAACATGCCATCATTACTCTACATCTCGCAGTTCGCACCTCGCTACACCACCTCACACTTGACGAACCAATTGCCCATTGTGCGGGTCAAATAAGACGTACGATCACTTGCTCCTATCGTGCGCCTTCTCAATTGCGTCTGGGACGTCAAGCTGCACCTTCGCTACCAACAGCGTCACAAGCACGACATTTCCACGCTGCCCTTTCTGCTCACTGCCCTTCAATGCTCCGCGTGGTGCCACCGCTTCATTGCCTCCACGGCCTAGGCTCATACGCGCTAACTGTATGACTCTTAGCCGACAGCAAACAGCAACACAGTGGCATTAGCTTGTCCACCTACATATGCACGATAAGCACTACCGTTTGGGGCGCCAATACACCTTAGCAAGCAACATCCGTACTGGACACTGCACTGGTACGTTCGTGTAGTTGCCGCAGCATGGGGCATTATCTTTGTTGCTTCGACGCATTGGCATGCAGTCTTGCGTGTCGATCATGCGAAACGCTGGACGTAAAAATTGTGGTGTGCTGTTAGTGATAGTGTGGTGAAGCCCAGTTAGTGTGGTGAAGCCCAGTGTCGAGCTCATTCGTATGTGTAATAGGATGCAGTACATGTACGTAGTACTACTACTTCGTAGCACAATCTTTCTGCTTGAAAAAGGCATACTGAACTACTTTCAGGTACCACGGCGCAAGGCACTGTGTCAATGTTTCTCAGGCCATAGGAACGTGCAAGAATGCCATTGCAAAGCAAAGTCATTCTTTTCCAATACCACGAAATGAGATTATCGGCTTTTGCACGTAAGAATTCGAATCCAGTAGACCTGTACACAACTAGTGAGCATTTGGGTGTGACTATGTAAGATAAATGCATTAAGGGCTCTTATGCATGTGAAATGAATGCAATTCTATGAACAAAATGCGCAACATCAATCCTCATTGTCAGTGCAATCATTTTCCTGCTCTTTTCGTTATATTGGCTTCGAGCCGAGCAGGACGACGTGACGTGAATACATAATGGTGTTAATTTTCAATTCACAATATTAATTCTACTATTTTGACTCTAGAAACGTACATCTTCAGTTTGAGCCGAGAGACCGATAGTCACGAATGTGGGGTGTGCACATTCCTAAGCTCTTGCCAAGGCGCTTGCAACCTTGAACGATGCACATCTTTTCCTTTCGGTGGATCTCGCAGAGACCACCACCGCGGTCTGTGCGGTTGCAAGCACCGACCGTGCACGTGCGGCAACCTCCGTGGCGAGCGCATTTATTGCCACGCTGGGCGCCCTTCATGCAGCCTTCTTCGTTGCACCGCTTGCCGCCGCCATGTGCGCGACAGAGGCCACCGCCTTGGCTGCTCTTGTCACAGCCGTGATATTTGCAGCGGGCCCCGCCTCCATGTGCCTTGCAAAGCCCTTGTGACTGCGCGGCGTTGACGCAATCGTCGATCTTGCAAGCTTTGCCGCCGCCATGACCGACGCAGTAGCTTCCGTTTTGCGCCTCTTTGGCGCAGCCTTCCATCGTGCACTTTTTACCTCCGCCGTGGCGTTTGCAAACTCCCTTGGAACGAACAGCACGGTGGCAGTCGGGAACGGAGCAAATCTTCTTGATTGCTTCGAAATCCTCCGAGTCGGTGCCGAAGCTACTGCTGCTCGTGGTGCTGAGTGATCTGCCGGGGCGACCGAAGAATTCGTTGGCATTGACGGCATTAATCGAGTGTTGCACAGCCTCGGCCTTGAAAATGAAGAGTGAACTTGTCTCGAAGAGATCGTTGAGAAACTCGACGTCGCCGAGAAGAACGGCGGGTGGTTCATGGGCGTGAAATGGGATCGGCTCAAGCACGGCGTCGGAGCTGGAAGACATCATGGTCAAATTGCGCAAAATGCTTTGTGAATCATGCATTGATCCCACCAAAGGGGCGCGACGTGTGCTGCGTCACTCACGAAACTGTGGGAAACTGTGCGGCGTGGTACACCACGTGGAAACCCGTAACTTTTGGTTCTCAAAGAGCGTCCGCTTTCTCCTTTCCCAAGCAGCGAACTCGCATGAGAACCAAATGCTGTTGGCTCTAAAAATTTTGCAGCAGGAGTCAAGCCAATAGGCGGCGGCTGTAACAAGTCCACAAGACTAAAAGATCCAGAGTTGGCTTAAATATACTCTGAAGAGTGATCGTGTGTGGACTATGGACGACGCAGAGTGCGTCAGGAGGGTAGATACGCTGCAGTAATGCCTCATCCAACAGCAAGCCAGATCCAAGCAGCCACGGACAGTAAAAAACTCTGTGGCCTTTAGGCGCTTAACTTTTCCTGAAGCGCGTGTTCCACAAATGCATTTTGATGAATCCAATACTGAGGCTGTGCACCCTACGTCATAAGTGATGACGTTTATCGACAATTATCCGACTCTGGTTCCGGTATGTATTTAATTTCACAGCAATGACACTTCGAGGCATCAGCGCAATATTTTGAGTGTCCACGAAGGGCAACACTTTTCAGGAATGACAGAGCGTGGTCAAAGCTAGAACCATAATGTCTCTTGACGGGAACCTATTCAAGCTGGGAGTTAACATCCCACCGATATGCGATTTTCCTTTCGATGTAGTCAAAACGATGCACGACGTGGCAGTTGGAATCCCAATGTACAGAATCATCACGATACAGCCAGCAGTGCTTATCCTTTAGTGACTCAAGTATTAGACTTCTCATAAAGTAGAAAACACCCAATTGATGCTCGATGTGTTCAAATCTCCCGCTGTACACACCCACGTGTCTCCTGTCACATGAATAGAACCGACCCTTATCAAGCAGCTTGAGATTTTGCAATCACGTTGTGTTGACCAAAAATATTTTTACACACAAAACGTGTTGGTTTCGGCACAATGCACAGTTATCCCCCTCGAATTGATACCTCCAAATTTGGGTTTATAAAAACAAGTTCGGTAGGAAATGCGAAGGGCACAGTGATAAAGAAAAAGGGGGAGTCAATTTAGGAGCGCTCGCATTGACGGTGGTGTCACGCGTATCTGTGCTCGAAACTCTGTACAAGTTCGTAAACGTCGTAGTCGAGGATACGTGTGTGTGTCGCCAATAGTTCGATATCGTGATTCGTATCCTTTCTCCCATGCACGCTGTCTCCAACTCGGTGCTGGTAAGACAATAGTATTTGCTACTTTCTGCATGAATTACTATCAATTTGTATGGTCCGTGTAGCGATTTTTTCAGAAAGACAAATGTGTGCGAAAGCGTGTCAAATTTGCAAGGGCTATCGCAATGGGACAACTGCTTGTGTTCTGTTTAAAAGGACATCAAATCTGCTTGGTATTAATATGAGCAGGGGTCTAAACTTCGATCCAAAAAGATAAGTAAAACCAATGTAATACCTCACTATAAGTGTCAAACTTACCGCCACTTGGATTGTTAAATTGGACACGAAATACAAATATTGTACATTGTTAAAGTTCTGCCATAAAATATGAAGCAAAGTTTGCTTCATATTTTATGGCAATCTCCGAATAACCCAGTTTGGCACTTATTGACCGCGGAAGGGACGGGTGTATGCTGCAGTAGGGATTTGCCATAATTAAGGAGTCGCCACTAAGGGCCAAGGTCACGGCACCACTCATGCCTCATAGTTCCTCCACTAGATTCGCTGTCCAGGCCATCACATTAGTTATGTGTCACCGTGCAGGACTCGCGTTTAGTTGCTGAGTGGTTGGCTTGCATTGCTTCACTCCAATTGATTGCACGATTGCTCGTAAACTCATATGAGTGTGAGCCCTTTACTAGTTTTGTTCCTATGCTTTTTGTCCATCCGTGTGACGCCGACAATGGCCACAAAATAGGAAAAGGAAAAATAAGGTATTTAGTAAATACTACGTAGCGCGTTATTAGCAAGCGTCAAATGGTACACCCACTTCGTAGAATAAATTCATGAATACACATTCAAGTTATTGATGTGGAGGACTATCTGTTGAGCATACACTTTGGAAGGAATGTGACATTTTGTATCAAATTCTTGCACTATTTTACTAACATACGCTCATTGAGAGTATCTCAGTCACTAGCACGTAAAGTGCATTCTTCGTCAACGACGACATCACATTTATCAGCGTCGATACGAAACAAGCGTAAATATCAGGGCGTACATTCTCCGTTAATAGAACCAGACAAAAGGCTAGGACTCGGTCGCTCGAAGCTCGCGGATATGATGGGTACACATGCCCATGCTTTTGCCGAGGCGCTTACAGCCTTCAGCTTTGCACATTCGGTCTTTGCGGTGAATTTCGCACAAGCCACCGCCGCGATCCGTCCGATTGCACTGACCCACTGTGCAGGTACGGCACCCGCCGTGTCTGGCACACTTGTTGGCGCGTTGAGCACCTTTCGTACAGCCTTCTTCGTTGCAGCGTTTGCCACCCCCGTGAGCGCGACAAAGACCGCCACCTTGACTACTTTTGTCGCACCCGAAGACCTTGCAACGAGCTCCGCCACCGTGTGCTTTGCAGAGACCGTGTGACTGGGCTGCATTCACGCACGCATCGACACGGCACGCCTTGCCTCCGCCGTGACCGACGCAAAAATCACCGTGTTGAGCTTCCTTTGAGCATTCAGCGAACGCGCACCGCTTTCCGCCGCCGTGGCGCTTACATACCCCGCGAGAGCGCACGACACGAGGGCATCCAGCGACCGAACATGTCTTCTTGACTGCATTATGGTCGACGATGGCGACGTCGATACAATGAACTCGTCCGATTTCTGTGTGGAAGAGTGGAGAGGCAAACGAATCAAGAATAACATCCGTGACCTCGACAGACTCGGTCTTCAGGTCACAGTGGGTGTCGAGGCTAAGGAGGTCGAGCAGGAAGGCGTCTTCGTGTACCAGGGTCAGGGGGGCGTGATAGTAGCTGCCACAGAACGGAATCGGCTCGATCGGAGCGTGCATTGTCAGCGATTTGGGATGTGAGCGTTTTTATACTACCGCCGTGGTCCTCCACCAACCAGCTGGAGACCATCGCGTGGCATTTCAAATGTTCTCAATCCAAGAGCCATTCACACAAACCGTACCGCGGACGAAAGACATGCGGCATAAGTGCCTCCACGTGGTTTTATTTAAGCTACACGAGCCGGTTCCAATTAGTGCCAGTGTGTCTTTCTGCCGCCGATGGCAGAGGCTTCCCATACTGTAGCTGTGTCGGAATAGATTCCAATCAGCATCTACAAGCGACGCTGTCGTCTAGTGTGCATCACTGTGAAGTGCCGTCGATTCCTACTGAATGCTGCTTTCCAGTCTCAACATGGGTTGAGAATAACAGAGTGTGTCATGGTACGTACACGACCATGTGCGCCCCTTCGATTCAGCCCAACGAACAGGTGCTCTTCATCGAAGGACACCTACTCGATATTTCACAAAGGCTGTCATTCAAAGGAACGTCACCATAACTCGTAATTGCGTGTGATTGTGGAGCGTCACGACAGAATAAGCGTGAGTTTTTGGGTAGTATTAATACCTGAGATTTCATTTCGGCAGGGCAGTTTCCTAGCAATAAATGGGGCTTTCCGCAACACCGACAAGCGCACTAGAACTAAGCAACAAAAAATCATGATGTGAACTCCTCGCGTTCGTATTTTCCCCTATTTGAAGCCTTTGACATAACACTAAGCAGACTTGCACCCTTGTCAGGCGGACACTAATACTTTAGCTGCCCTCAAGTGCTCGGCTCGACTTTTATAGTGAAAATGTGCTTGTAGGCGACTTTTTTCTGCACAACTCCAATCCCTTTAATCAAGGCCGAATTCCTACACACCCAATGCACGCAGTTTCGAGAAATTACGCCCTTAACAAAGTATGATCCCACACTAGATATGATCCCAAAATGTGGCCGCCAAAGGAAAACACCGTCTCATATAGTGCCTTTTTGAGTATTTATATTATGTTTGATTGCCTAATCCTAGTACTATGTCTCTATTTCGCTCATAACAGTCCGAGGGACGATCACGACCACTTCGGTGGGCACGCCCGATTGCCGCTCATGTCAGACGCTGGCAACTGGTTGCTCGAATAACTGCCCCGTACGTGGGTACGCAGGGCACGGTGATGGAGCTCGTCCACGCGGTAGCGTTCGCTCTTGAAGACGATGCATATGCCGCTGATATGATTCAAATCCAAGACTCGCATCACGGTATCCCATACCTATTACCGTTGGGAAAAGTGCTCAGAGCATTACTGTGCTGGCAATTCAATACGAGGACCCGCGACTGCCGGCGGTGTTGTGCCTGTCTTTTCCCTTTTGCAAGCCGGCACCGTGAGCAACAAGTAACTTTTAGACGTCGTTTCGAGTCTCGTGCAAAAATACTGCAGACAGATACCCAAGATCGAATAGGAACAAGTACCCCCATAATTTTATTTTTGCATGTAACTGTACGCGATCACAATGTTGATATTGTTGCCATTAGTCCATTGTGTCACTTATACTAATCTAGCGTATAAAGCTTGACTATTTTCGTCGTTGGCATTCGCTGTGGTTTGTTGTCTAGTTTCGCGGGAGGAGTGTTGTTGTTGAACTAAGTCTATTGAGATATTTAAAAGGAAGTGTCACTCTTGTATTATGTGGTGTGGGGAGGTGGTATGCATCAAGTGGCACAAGGTGGCGGCCTGGGTACTTGTACAATGAAGGTCCGAGTCCACGCCTCGACTCGGAGCGCGCGCGAACGAGTTGTGCCGCCCTGTGAGCGGCGGTGAGTGGGAGGAGTGTGATCCGTGGAACGGAGGCTGTCGCGGTCACTAATGCTGTGGAAAAGCCGAAGGAATGTTGCAGGTCAGGTAGTGCAGACACAATGTGTAAAAGGGAGCAACAGACGACTCATTATTATTAAATTGAAGCCCATGTACAAAGCGGTAAAAATGCACCATAGGGCAGTGCAGCGCATGAAGCGCTTACTTGAGGCAGCGGTCGTGCAGCGTCTTCAAAGCGGGTGATCTTGGTGGCATAAGTGGCTATCATATCCGCGAAAATCCGCGGTCGGAGCATACAGATCGTGGACCACTTGAGCCGTGCGAGCCGAGCTAGGCGCGGGAGCAGCGTGGGCGAAGGGAAAGACGGTGGACGATTTTGTTTGGAGGTAGCATACGAAATTGGATTGTCACACGATGATTTTACGCCAAATGAAATTGCCTACTCCTTAACTAACTACTAACCGATGACACAAGCCTATTACTAAGACATTCGCCAACTTATCATGCAAACAAACATCGGCACAAGAGGTAGCATTTGTGAGTATGTTCCCATTCTTTTACGGCTCTAATATTGGTAGTGGGATCCATATTTCTATCGCACTTTTGAACACCACTCCTGCACGGAGTGGATGCACCCCGTTGCAGTGTGGTATTCGATTCAATCCCAATTGGCGAATAAGATGCGTTTACTACCAAATTGAATGAGGCGACACTCACGATGGCGCTCGTCCAGCCAGGGTCCTCTCGTATAAGCTACTAGGGAATTGCTTGTACTGTACCTTCGCCAGCTCTCCTACGAGCAACAGCAACATGTAAGATGGAAGGCTGTGCCAAAGAAGCGCAAAACGCAAGCTGCACCGGCCTCGGTGGCGCCAAAGCATGTAACCTCGATGACTGCGTCAACGCAGCGCTGTCACAAGGACTTTGCTAAGGCGGCCATCGGTACAGCGAAAATTGCAGCAAAATGGGCGCCAAGGGAGCAACAAATGCCCCCGCCACGGGAGTTGCCACACGAGCATGGCCTGTGGCCAATGTTGCGGATACCAACCAGGAGAACAAAAGAAGCACCACTGAAAATAACACCGGTGTTGGCATTTGGACGAGACCGCGGAATCTGCTTGCCATACATTTGGTGAAGTCGTTACCAATCGAACGGGAGGATTGTCAAACTAGATATTATCTTACTCGAGGAGAAAATATAAAAGGAATTAAAACTTGGCGTCTCCGAGTCTCACGAAGGCGCTTTTAAAACCTCGGATTACAAGTAGTTCAGCTCAATAGCACAAATAAATTAATGGTAAGTTAAGGCATCATATCTTTGCGGGATTTGGAGGGTCTAAGGAGAAGCCTTCTAGCTGCGCGGAATCGCGTCCTATTTCCACAGCCAATAGCTCTACAGTTGCACAATGATATGTTCTAGCGATTATAGTCGGTTGGATTTCCTAACGATTAGCTCAGACGACGCTATGCTCGATCGAAATCAGTTGCTCGGCTTTTGAGCAAAACCGTGCACAAGTTTTCGGCGGTGTACTTCGATACAAAAATAAATAAACAAACCACCGGAAGGATATTACTTTTTAGATTCCCAACGCGTTGAGCATCTCCAGCACGTACTTGCTATCAAAAGTCTAGCTTGCACCACTTGCTCGTGTGATCGTTATGTGCAGACAACGCAAGGATTTCTGCGCGGACCAGTTCACTGGTACGAGTTCTGCTGTTTCAACGTATGTGTTCGATGTGTGCTCTAAATGTCGGAATACTTAAGGGTAAGCAGTAGTGTGCTGCTAAGCGTGGACCGAGAGCGACTTGGTGCTTCGCTTTTCTGATATCTTCGAGCAGTCGCCTTCGGATCCCGCCGATCCCCCTTTAGCACCGCCTGGAAAAGGAGCACTTCAAGTACTGTCCATCTCTTAAATAAAAAGGTGGGTTCCGACAAAGTGTCTGTCGAAGGCTTCTGCAAACCCACGTCGTTTGGACTTGATACGAAAGGCCCTACACGGAAAGGAGCAGACAGTCAGTCGCCTGTGTTTTGAATTTCTGATAAGCACTAAACATAGTTTGTTCGAAGGGGACTTCTAATTTCCATTTATGGAAAATCCATTATTTCACGATAAGCTTGTGACGTACATGAATGGGATTTCATCCCAATGCGAATTGGCGCCCTTCGAATTGTCCCGATGCTGATATTATCAGTGGATATAAAATTTAATGTTCTGGAAGGGTGTGACCTTGAGAAGTCACAGCTATCACACCTGTATGCAAAGGATAGTCACACGGGCCATTCATTTTAGTACCCTCTCGTATGGGGTTGAATCCGAAGCTCTCTTGACTGATGTCTGCTAAAGCCACCACGGCACACGACCAGGTGCTGGAATTGGATGGCCTCAATGAAGCTCCACACATTCCACACGTCACATGTGACCATTCATGCATTTCTTTCCAGTTGTTATTGCGCATCGAACATCGGTAATTTGTTTGTCCCCGGTTCAATTGTTGTTGACTCTAAGTATTTGCGTGTGCCGCCGATGTATTAAAATAGCTCACGTAAATCTTAAGTACAATTTATCAACTATTAGTACAGTGCAGGCACGTGCCATCAACTTTCCAACAAAGAGAGATTCTGTGGCTATTTGTTGCCTGTTTCCCTGGAGTGACGGCACAATTTACGCAAATTAATGACCAGAGGTGGATCCGTGATCTCTTTCTGCGCATACAGAAAGTAGCATTGGTGCAATCCTCTTGAGGGCACAAGCATGTGTCCGTTGTGATCGAACACAAATGCATTGTGTAGTGCGTGGCATTCATCAAACATCGTTCACGTATAAGCCACGATAATACAAACTTCATTTTTACTTCAGCAGTAAATTAGTATCTTCCAACGATGAATGCAGCTGTGCATCGGAGAAGGTTCGACTGGGTGAGCTCTCGGAGGCGCTGCTTCTTTTTATAAAACCATACGACTGTAACTTGCGTCGATTGCAAATCTCGTGCAGGTACGCGGCAGCGGCTCATTGCTCATCTTACCTACCACCATGCACTCGCTCACTTTGGAACTATTGGAACCGATCCCGTTTTCTATCTACAATTCTCCCTTACTCGAAGTGGCGGATCTTCAAATGCTCGTCGAGTGCCACCTGGATCTTGCCGATGATGTGACGGACGAGGAAGACAGCCGCCTCAGTTCCGCGTCCTCTTCCACCGACGTTGATGACATCGGCGACGACGGACGGCGCAAGCTTTGCGCTTCCCCAGGCTGCCACAGCCATGTGCGATCAAAAGGCTTTTGCAAGCGCCACGGCGGTGGAAAGGAGTGTGGGGTGCCGTCCTGCACCAAAGAAGCTCAAAACGGGCGGTTTTGCATCGGCCATGGAGGTGGCAAGTGCTGTAAGGTGGCGACGTGCTCCAATGCCGCGCAATCCCAAGGCCTCTGCAAAGCCCATGGTGGCGGTTCGCGCTGCAAGTACCTTGGCTGCGAGCGAAGCAGTCAAGGCGGCGGCTTCTGCCGAACTCACGGTGGCGGTAAGCGCTGCGATGTACCTGGGTGCACTAAAGGAGCCCAACGCGGAACCAAGTGCGCTAAGCACGGTGGCTGCCGCACATGTACAATGCCGGGTTGCGCTCGCACCGACCGCGGTGGCGGTCTTTGTGAGATCCACCGCAAAGACAAGACCTGTGTCATATCGGGCTGCAAGCGCCTCGGAAAGACGCTTGGAATGTGCACCCCGCACGTTCGCGAGCACAGAAATAATGCGATGCGCATGTACGGATAGATATACCTGAAAAGATAGCGCTTATTTAATGTTGCTTAGTCCATGTTGTTGTGAATACATGTTATGAATACTCCATGTTGTTGTGAAATCGTACGTACGTACTGTACGTTCCTATTGACCGATGATTCAAGTTTTGCGGCATGTTTGAACCTGCAACGCATGCACTTCGTTTGTGATCACCTGATCGCTTGAGATAATCTGCAACCCCACCTGCACCAGATGGCACCAGACACCGATGAGATGATCACTCTGCTAATAGATGTAAAAGCAGGTATTGTATGGGGGGCTTGTTTGTGTGAATGCACAGAAAGTCGTACAAATTTTTCTTTGCTTTTTTCACTGGGCTGTGCGAAAAAAGGGTTTCTAGTGGCTTTTTAAAACAATTGTATACTAGTACAGTTTTCAAAATGCTCGATTGCATTGTGTAGCAACTGTGGGATTTATCACCGAAAGGAGCCTTCATTCAACCAGCCGTGAACTCCAGCTGTGCCAAAAATGGGCTGGGGGGTCGCCTCACCAATGTTGGCCATTCTATTTAGCACCAACACTGTAAATTTTGCACAGTAGAAAGCAAAGCACACGTTTATTCGCACATCAATTCTTTAACTGATTACAGAGCAGCTTCAAATTAAAACGTTATTAGCTGTACTCTGGAATGTTTCTCACAGGGACATTATACTCCAAGCGTGCTGATACTAAGCCTTGGGATTTGGGATGAGTGCTTGCTGGGGTCGTTCGGGTGTCGGCTTCCTGATCGAATTTTAAGCTTGCATTCCTCGGTTATTCCACTGGTTTGATGCCATAAATATGTTGAGCCCTCCTGATGGAAACATTCGCAGCTCCGCGTGCATGTAATTGGCAAGGTATCAAGAATCGGAAATTTACGATTAGTTGACGCTCACCATGCGAACTTTCGCCGCGTGTTTTGCCGACCACTCGCGGTACTGAAACCTCGCGGAGTATCTGACAATGCGCCACGCGAACCATCGTTCACAAGTATTTCAAAAGTTTCATCTTGCGACACAAGTACAAGTAATATTAGCTTCGTCGTGCCACTTAGTGGCCACATTACGATGGACTGGAACGTACAGGTCAAGATGCCATACATGCACTATGTTCGACCCAGTTTTGCTGGTTGTAACCAGGGAGAGGCGGGAACAATGTTGCACGCGTATATATCCCGCCAGATGCGGCAGTGCCATATGTGCTGGCATATCCACCATGGGCTTCTTTTAAAATCAACACACACGTCCTCAGTGCAGAAGCGTCTCGAGCAAGGCATGACACCAATCCTCTCGCACCTCGATCCGATACCATTCACTGCCAACGCTCGGGCGCTGGACGAGGCAGATTGCCCGTTTGTTGCCGAATACTTGCAGGTTCTATTCACTGCACCTGCATCAGAACCCGCGATCAAAGAAGAGTTTGACTTTCGACCCAGCAATGCGTCCAGTCACGCCACTGATGTTGAGACCGATGATTTCCCTCCACTTCGCCGGCGCATCTGCCGATTTGACGGCTGCTCCAGTCATGTACGCTCGAAAGGCTTCTGCAAGCGACATGGCGGAGGAAAGCAGTGCAGTGTCGAAGCATGTGACAAAGAGGCTCAAAACGGCAACTTCTGTATCGGTCATGGTGGCGGCAAATGCTGCAAAGTCGACGGATGCACAAACGCTGCTCAGTCTCAAGGGCGGTGTAAAGCTCACGGAGGTGGCTCACGATGCAAGTTTGCCGGCTGTGGTCGGAGCAGCCAAGGTGGTGGTTATTGCAGAAGCCACGGCGGTGGCAAACGTTGCGACATACAAGGCTGCACCAAGGGAGCTCAGCGTGGCACCAAGTGCGCCAAACATGGCGGGTGCCGCACTTGTAGCGCTGATGGCTGCACGCGAACAGATCGTGGTGGTGGTCTTTGCGATCTTCATCGCCGAAACAAGATATGCGTCGTCGCTGACTGCAAAAGACTCGGAAAGGCTATGGGTATGTGCACCGCGCATATGCGAGAGCGTCGCGAGCTGATTTAAGTTGTAACCACATCGCACGAGTATTTCTATAATTTAATAAATTACTGATTAATGCCTCAGTATTTAAAGTGGGCACAAATGCAAACATCCTATATGCAACGCATTTCACTTTTTCGAAGCCCTAATGTAGATGTTTTTACACCCAGGTATGCGCATCGAGGCATTACAGCGTACTCGCACGCCCAGCGTACACGAACTTTTCAACTAATGGCTAAACTTCCGAATATATGTTTGGTTTTACATCGACACGTTGACGGACCAAGATATTACATTGTGATAGAATCGAACCCTTGATCCTAGTGCATTATAACGGACAGACAGCATAATGCGGTTTAATCTCAATACTCATGCGTTCAATGCATCATTTGGTGCTCTGGTCTCTCTACTTCTAACAATTACAGTTCTACAAAATGCATATATTCTCAACAATACTACATGTATATATGTATTGTTTCCTGGGGGATAAAATTTGTCACAACAGAACAGTGAATTACGGATATCTCTGATATGATAACTAAACTATGGTAGTAATGGTATAATTTAGGAGTCAAAAGCTCAGGTAGTGAACGAAGACCATTTTCTGAATGATATGCGAGGACACCCAGGACAAAAATACTACAGAAGTTTATCGCAATATCGTACAGTTGGTACTCTTCACTGTGGCTGCTTTTTAGCGACAACTCTATTTCAATTTTGCCAATCCAGGTGTACATAGTGCTTTTTTGCAGTAGTTGAGACGGAAAATTAATCGAGGACCCTGCTTTTGGAGTAAATTACGTATCATAATGAAATATGCTTAGGTGTTTGCTCTCACCAAAGTTTTTCACGCAAAGATATTTGATCGGGACAGGACTAAGCGAGAGAACAATCATGATAGCGGGAAGAACTTGGCATTTACGGTTTGTATCATGATGCTGCTACAAGAGTTGTTTGCTAAAGCTTATTCCGAGACAGCATATTTGTCTGTTTGAGCAATATTTTTAGTCCTACGAAGTTCTATCACTGACTGCATTTGGAACGAACAAATTAGAGTCAAGGAGATATGTTTCATGAACTTAACCATTTCTGAAAGTTATATGTGTTCAGTATGACGTACGTAGATGCGACTAAATCAACGATTTCGGCAGCTCAAGCAGACCATATACTGTAGGTTATAAAAACATCATGTCGGCGGCAAAGGCGTCTAGATTTTTCTCTAATGCCGGATACCGCTTGCTGAACAACAGACCCCGGGCTCCACTAGACACTAAACGCGTTACACCCCCTGCTGATCGTGGGTATCAAACTTTCATTTTGCTACGAATCACTGGTGCCGTGATTCGATGGTCCAGGTACATACTTGTGGTGTGACGCGTAGCCCACATGCCTCGGGGGAACTGTACCCACGGCATGTCGCGATTATCGTGTTGCTCAACGTTTCTCACTGATTTAGTCACTCTTAAAATCGAACCATGGCCTTCGAGTCCATCGATCCAATTCCATTTTGTCCAAGCAACCAGTACTCATTACCATACTTCGTCATTGACGAGGATGTGTTTCACCTCTTCACCGACGACACCCCCTTGATCAAGATGGAAGAACTGACAGGAGCCTTCCTCTTTGACAGCCCCAACGTGGACCCGTTCGCATTTACCACAAGCTCGTCACCACAATCCCCGTCGCTCTGGACCGAGCCTGCGCCTAGGACTCCCGCGCAGTCGATGGCTTACCGTAAACCTTGTTCCGTGGAAGGTTGCCATCGCGTTGTCCGATCCCGAGGGTTCTGCAAACGCCACGGCGGTGGCAAGCAATGCATTGTTGAAGGCTGCACGAAGGAGGCCCAAAACGGCGAATATTGCGTCGGTCACGGTGGTGGCAAGTCCTGCAAGATCGACAGCTGCACCAATGCCGCGCAGTCCCAGGGCCTTTGCAAAGCCCATGGTGGTGGCGCTCGCTGCAAGTTCACTGGGTGCGACAAGTGCAGTCAAGGCGGTGGGTACTGCCGCAGCCACGGCGGTGGCAAGCGCTGCCTCGAGCCCGGCTGCACCAAGGGTGCCCAGCGCGGCAACAAATGTGCCAAGCACGGCGGCTGCCGCACGTGCACCGTTGAAGACTGCGTCCGCACGGACCGCGGTGGTGGTCTGTGCGAGATCCATCGCAAGGACAAAATGTGCTCGATCGCGGGCTGCAAACGCCTCGGTAAGACAATGGGCATGTGCACGCCCCACGTTCGAGAGTATCGTAGCGCAGCTTGAGCTCATGGCAGTATTTATTAGTACCTTAGCAGCATTGTAATTTACGCCCTGTTTAATAAATCGTTTATACGCTCAATGCTCATGCTGACTGACGGCAAGGACATCATTCGCGCTGGTCGAACTTTGGACAAAGAAAATTCTATTTAAAATAGGATTTTTCGAAGCAACTGAAACGAAAAGATTTCCTTGCTGTGAAACAAGACGAAGCACACGGAAGACCACCTTGAAAGTCCACCGTCACCGGTCCGTGGGTCTGCCACGTCATTTGCCACAGCATACGGATTGTCTTGTCTCTACGCAGTCATTTTAAGCCTGAAGAAACTGCAACGAATTCCTCTTGACGACTGAGGTGTTGGTGGTACTGTGTGCCGTTGTAGTGTTTTCCATTATTTTAATTGTGCTCTATGTCCATCGCCGACGGTGATCCCTGTTATTACTTGGAAGCGCTAGATCGGAACAAATTCGTGTCCCAAGCGCAATAGAGTTTCTTGTCCTGAAAAAGTGAAGGTTTGATTGTGGTATTTGATTACGTGTGTTGGAACTCCAGGATGACTTTGTTGGAGCACCATACAGGGGCACTGTCCAATTGTTGTGTACTGTACAGTAGCAGCAGTTGCTTCACGCACATGTGCGGTTGTCAACTACCCATGCCATCTCCACGTGAAATGCACCAAAATTCCATGGCTTAAGACTAGGGAGACACCTGTCCCAAAAGTAAGAGACTGTGGATTCCTTTTTGTTGTGTACAAAGGCTGCATTCACCTGACCTTTGTAACTGTTACTAAAAATATGTTGTTACTATATATCACCCTATATTGACTTTGTCACTGTTGTTTCTTAAATGGCATTCACATGCAGTCATTAATCCTAAGGGAACAAGCATTCGTCAAATGCTCGACGGGTTGTCTTTGTGAAAGCGCATTTGCACAGCGTTGGCATCCAATGAACGACCCTCCACTGATCGTTTAAATGAGTACGTACCCCGTCAATGTCACGATATGTTGTAGTCATGTCTTTCGGTTTCAATCTCATTTCCACTCTCATGTGGGTTTCGGCTTGCGTGCGACGCAAAATATTTCAACACGAAAAATACCGGTAGAACGGCTTGCTTAACAGCACAGTAAAGTCGCGAACAACATTTTATGCTGAATCGTGAGAGATGCCACTGGCATGTCTGGTTCTTCTTTACTCGATTACGCGAGCTGCTTGGAAATAGTCGACAGAAAATTGGCAAATTAAGAACAAACCTACACAGGCAATCACAGTTCGGCACAAGTTCACCTATATTCGGCTCATGTGGCACCTATAGAACACTTCACGAGGAGGTTGTTTTGTTCAGGAGTGCTGAGCAGACCAAGCTCTTGCCCCACAACGGCATACCAGGCTAACCACATCGAATGACTAGAGCCCAAAGCACGGCGCCCATGGAAACAAACGATGGGTTGCCACTCCACTATGGTCTCAATCAAGTTGAAGAATTTATGAGACTGTTATGGGTTGGCTATGCATAACTACTGAGGTATTTCCCATGAGTGGTAAAACACGGTTCAAACCAGTATTTTCCGGCACTGGGATGCGGGGTGGTTTTACCAAGTCTTCCCAGCCGGTGTGAAATGGGCTGGTTGAGGCAAATTGGGGCATAACCCAACGCCAAGGCCTCCGTGTTTCCTTCCAAGGCCGGTTTTGCCTCATCGTCCTTCTTATTCCAGATCTTGCACCTTGGTGGACCCCCTCCTCGACAAACTAGTGCTTGCCATGAGCTTAGAAAATAATGTGGTTGCTGAGTCGTTTGGCTAAAGTACCAAAAAATGTGCCGCAGCGCACGGCTTGTACGTGGAGCAAGCAGGGCGTGTCCAGCCATGCCGCATTGAAACCACTCTTTAAAAATGTTTGTATTTAATGTAAGAGTTGCGGTACTTTTAGCAGATCTTGGCTTCGAGCTCAACCTGGTGCTCTACGAGGTCCATGCCGCCAGCGGAGTTGGGCAGCAGCGGCGGATGCTCTTTAAGCACGCGCTAGGCCCAGGACTCGCAGAACGCTGCCGATAGGGTGCGCATATTTAGGGGTGTAGAGATTTGGGGCTGCAAAGAACGAGGTTCGCCTTCGTGGCCTCGAGGATCGCCGATTCCCCGGCGTCGAAACTCGTGGCGCGTTACATCCTTGCCGCCGACGGCCACACCAGAAATCTAGCGAGTGGCTACGCACGTGATGACGACGGCCTCCACGATGCTCACGGCGATTATCAAGAAAGAATGCTCGTCAACCGCAATAGCGCCCAGGATCGGCTGCGCTGGTTGCCCCTAGCACGCTAGGCTTGATCAGCTCTACGAGTGTAGCAGCCCCTCGTATCCGATGTCAGTTCGAATCTGGCGGTCTTCGACGTGCGTCGTGACGACAACTTCGAACCTGCCGGCAATCGCCTACGATCAGGGCGGCAAATCACAACGCTACGCCTTTATTGGTGTAAAGGCGATGACCTGTTGTAGTCTTCCTGCACGACCGCCACAGTCGAGAAACTTGTCGAACTGGATTCCGCTGATGCCTCGAGCAATGTTTGCGTGCATGGCAGTGGTGATTATGCAATCTGGTAGGTGCACGTGGTTGAGCATGTTGACACGACGCGGTTCTGCCTCGTGGCGTAGCTGGCATACATATTGGCGACGGTCATCAAGTTTCTTTCGAGCTTGAAGTGGTTTTCATCAGTTTATAATAGACTTTTTCGGTTAATTCCGGGTAAAAACCAAAGGCCCATGCCACGAGGTTTTGCAACTACTAGTACTGTAGTTGAATCCGGAGTTCTCCCGGTGCAGGGTACCTCTTTAAACGTATACCAAAGACATATGTGGTATGGGAGGTGGCGTCAATCAGCTGGCCGTGATCTTTACCGTCAGTGGCAGGCGGAGCGAGACACATCAGTCAAGCAGCTCCATGGGCACCGACGAGGACGCACGGAAGAGCTCTCCAGCCGCCTCCAGCAACCAAACCGAAGCTGGGTCACGGGCGACGTCAGCACCCAGATCCTGGACTATTCACGATTTTGACATTGGCCGGGAGCTCGGACGCGGTCGATTTGGTGCAGTCATCCCTAAGGTCTCGTCCTGGAGCTAACGTTTGTGCAGGTCAAGTGTTTCTTGCCCGCGAGAAGAAAACGCGCAAGATCCTGGCCATCAAAATCCTCGCCAAAGAGCAGCTTCATGTGCGTCACAAGCCCTTGTTCGATCCTTTGCTCACGCTGGTCACTAGCTTGGTGGTGTCGTAGAGCAACTGAAGCGAGAAGTGGAGATTCACTCACGTATTCGCCACCCGCATATCCTACCGCTGTACGCTACGTTCCAAGACGAGTCGAAAGGTAGCACTCCGCGGTATCGACGAGAGTCACGGTGGGACGTGCGTAGTGTATCTCGTCTTGAAGTACGCGCCCCATGGCGACCTCTTTACACGGCTCAAAAATGCCCCGCACGGCCGGTGCCACACCGCCATTTAGCCGAGGTTCTCATAAATGCGTAGCCTTGACGAACGCACGGCAGCTCGAGTCATGCTGCAACTGATCAGGTGGGATCGCCGGTCGGCTCTATCACATCGTAACCATATCTTAGTGCAATCCAAACCTGCCACCAACACAACGTTGTGCACCGCGATATCAAGCCCGAAAACATCCTCCTTGGCAATGACGTAAGCGCGCACGACGTCAGCAGTCGACGCTCACCCCGGAGGTACAGGAGGAAGTGCTGCTTGCCGACTTTGGTTGGTCGGCCGCCAATGTCACGGCTGCGTACGTGCCCCCTTTGTATGCATGGCACTAACTCGTTGCTGCCAGCAACCGGCGCGAGACCTTGTGCGGCACGCTCGACTATCTTTCACCCGAAATGCTCAATGTACCTTCCTGGCCCCTCGCGTCGCCGCTCATGCTGTGCCCAGGGGCTCAAATACGACGCTTCAGTTGACATTTGGGCCATTGGCGTCTTGCTCTTCGAACTGCTTGTTGGTAAACCTGCCTTTGAGAGCCAAGTACGCCGTTGCGCCTTGTTACCATGGCTCATCTGTCGCAGGACCAGAGCCACACGTCGGAGCTTATCTTGAACGCGCGGTACCGGGTTCCTCTCTTCGTTTCCCGCGAGGCCAAAGACCTCATCCGACGGGTGCGCCCAAGCCTCGGGCCTGCCTGAAGCTTACGTCGCGCGTAGTTTTTGAAGAAGGACCCTCAAGACCGCATCACACTCGCCGAAGCCCTCGAGCACCCCTGGCTCGCGCGCTACGTGCAGGAACGCACCCGAACGCCGGTAGCCGGCGCCCCCAAGTCAAACTCGCGACAGCCGCGAGCGTCGTCGTCCTCCGTTGCATCGTCGCGCACATGAATCACCGTGAACCCGCGCCATCTACCAGGGACGCCACCACCTCCGTGCTCCATGAGATCATAACTCGCACGAGATAAGACAAATACACCCCATTGCACTGTACGCCCACGGTACACGTAGCCAGGTCATGGCCAAGACGCCAGCCAATGATCTCACCAGCGAGCAGCACACCGGGTCGTCATCGACGCGAGAACTAAGAACTTCGCTTGCTTGGCACGCCTTGGTAGGACCATGAACTAGGGTAGCGTGGCGATGGATCTAGTGCATGGCCTCGTTGGGGCTAGTGCCGCCGCGTCGTCAGCCAGCGTGAGCTGCAGCCGTGGATTGTTCATTCGGCTGGATTGCTCATGCGGCTTGGGCGAGGATTCGTACGTGAAGGTTGATGGCTCATCGATTATGCAAGACCGATGCCACACAAGTGGGTGCACTTGTCGGCAGGTGTCGACTTCGATACGCGAACGACTCGCTGCGTCAACATCGGCCACAGGTGTCGCTGGGTTGAGACCGCCAGCCATCCACGGCGCAGCGTCGGCATCGCCGCTGGGTATGACGTCACACCTCTCAGATTCGATACTATGCCGTGCAGCGGCGACAGCGGCAGCAGCGACGGCCGTCGCATGCCATCCGAGCACTTGGTACATTGTCGTCGCTATTGCACCTCTGCCCAGGGGTGCAGTAGTTGGCGGTGGCCGCGGTGACCGTGGTGGGAAAACCTGTCAAAACGCATATCTTGGTAACCGGATACGCATCCGGTTGATTGACACACGAGGAGGAGTGGCAGTTTGGAAATTCCCTGGCCGCAGAACGATGCTGTCGCCCGCCCAGATCAACTACGTGCAGTACGCCGTGCAGGCTGTGGGCCTCGCGGTGGTGGCCAAGGTCGCGATTACCTTTGTGTCGGCCATCTATGCCTTCTTTCTTCGCCCCGGCAAGAAGCTCACCAAGTATGGTAAATGGGCCATCGTCACGGGGGCCACGGACGGCATCGGCAAGGCCACGGCGCTTGAGCTCGCGCGTAAGGGCATGAACGTTGCGCTCATCTCGCGCACGCAATCCAAGCTCGATGAGGCGGCGACGGAAATCCTCGCGAAGTATGGCAGCATCCAGGTCAAGACCCTGGCCCTCGACTGCAACAACCTCGACGAAGCGGCCTGCACCAAGGTCAAGACGCTCCTCGCCGAGCTTGGCGACGTTGGCGTGCTCATCAACAACGTTGGTCAGTCGTACGACTTCCCCCAGTACGCGCATGAGCTCTCCGACGAGGCGGCACGCAACCTCATCACGATGAACATTACGTCGACCTTCCTCATGACAAAGCTCGTGTTGCCCGGCATGGTCGAACGCAAGCGTGGCGCCATTGTCAACTGCAGCTCGGGCTCGGCCCGTATCGCGTGCCCGCTTCTCAGCGAGTACTCGGCCGCGAAGAAGTGCATTGAGCAGTACACGCTCGGCGTTGCCGGCGAATACGCCAGCAAGAACATCCACATCCAGTGCCAGACGCCGATGTTTGTCACGTCCAAGCTGTCCAAGATCCGCCACGCCTCCTTTATGGTCCCGTCGCCCTCGACGTACGCCAAGGCCGCGGTTGCTAGCATCGGCTACGAGACGATCATCTCGCCTTACTGGCCGCACGCCCTCCAGCTCTACGTCTTCGGTCTCTTCCCCGACTTCATCGTTTCGAAGCTCGCGCTCTCGAGCCACCTTGGTCTCCGCGCTCGTGCCCTCAAGAAGCAGCAGCAGAAGAAGGATTAAGCGTGTGTCAACATGAATGTTCTCCTTGCCTCGCATAAGCGGTTGCGACGCTCGTTTGCTCGTCGTTCCTTGCAAGCTTGTGAATGGTCATGGCATCTATGGTGTAGCGATACCTGGTCCTGACAAGCGGCGGTTGAACGTTGCCGGAGAGCACAAACAGCCAGCTCATTGTGATGCAAGGTTAACCTCCTCGAGCGTCAAGGGCGTCGCTCATGAGGAAGCAGCGACAAGCACGAGCACCAAAGCAAAGGTGTCAGGATCGTTAACGAGGTTCCCTAGCTCTTCACCTCCGACGCCACCATAGAGCAGCGGGTCATGCTGTCAGATGCATGTCCCCAACGAACTGGCGCATCGTACTCGAGGCGAACGGCTCATAGAAGAAGAGGTAGAAGTAAAGCTGGGGTGGCGGCATCAAGGTCCTAGTGCACGGCGGTCGTCGCACTCCTGGCCGCTGTTCCCGAGCGCCCGATCTTATTGCATGCAACGCACGACCACCTACCTGCTCATGGACGAGGGTGGAACATATCCGGATAACGAGTGTACTATCCGGATGACGCAGTTTGAAAAGAGCATGGCCGAGCCCAAGCTCATGACGCTGGCCGACCTCAAGGCCGCGCACCGACGCAGTCTCGCGGCCATCGCGAGCCTTGCCGAGGACGAGATCATGGCGTCTCAGTCCGTGAAGAACAAGAGCGCCAAGGCGAGTCTCCTGCAGGCCAACGTCAACGAGATGTGTGCAGCGACCTACACACACCTATTCCGCCACTACTTTCCGACATCAGGCCACGGTCAGCCGCGAGATCTTCGTCGTGCTGACGCAAGCGCTAGACGTGCGCAAGGAAGACAAGACTGCCATTGACCCGACGCTCCTGGCTCGCATGCGTGCACTGGAAGAGCAGATCAAGGTTGCCGAGGAAGCCATTCAAGTGCACCGGTCGCAGCTGCCACTTCGCATTCGCGACATTGTCCAAGCCGACTTTGCTGCGAAAGCTGCGGTACCAAGTCTCAAGCGCAAAGTACCCGACACCGAGTCGGAGGAGGCCCAACCCGTGATCCTTCCCGACCTCACCGACGTCCAGACTGCCTTCGCCGAGGTACGCCACCGAAGCTACGGCAGGTCCGGCATGCGTGCTAGACGGCGGCCAAGATCATCGAACTCAAGACGCAGTTGCCCATTACGATCCAAGAGGCCGGCGACACCATCCGCGTCGTACGATCTCCGCGTGTGCTCCTCCATGACCCATCCGCTAGATCGAACACGCCATTAAGAAGCCGAAAGCGGCCATCGACGTGCTCATGGAGGGCGGCTCTCCAGCCACGGCGGTGGGCTCCCATCTCGTGAACCAAGTAGAAGACAATGTTCAAATAGGCCCCAACGCTGCGCTCGACCGTAGCTGCCATGCTCGACCAGTAGATCGTTGGTTTCTAGTTGAGCTTGGCCAGCCGCTGCTTCTGGCGGCTCCGGAACACGTCATGGGTCGGGCGCTTGGCCATAATGCCTGCTGTCATGAGTTGTAAGCATCCCTCGTATTCTCGCTCCGTACCTCCGCCGTCGTCGTCGTCGGCCGCGGCGGCCGCTTCCATGGCCTCCACCTCGGCTCGCGTAGGAAGCTCTGTCGTCATCATGGCTCGGTAAATGTGGTCGACGTCGGCAACCGGGCCTACGAGCGCCTGCCATCGACCGTCCATGCCACGGGCGGGTACCGTTCCATGTAACTCCCAGTGGGAGCATGCTTGCAAACTCTTGGAGACATTCGGGCAGGGGCGGGCCCATGTACGGCCTACGTCGTCGCATGAGTTCGTGGCTAACGGAGTCTCGCACTTGTCCAGCTCCTTGAGCACGTTGGGCTTGAGCGCGGTCGTGGACGAGCCGGCCGCGGTTGTCGTCGGTGCCGTCGACAGCTTGGCGTCGTGGACGTCGGCGTACGTGCGGAAGAAAAGTGGGTCTGTGGAAGTCTCGAGCACCGACATCCACTGGTACCGGTGCACGAGGCTCATGAGACCCTTGGCCTGCAGGTACGCGTGCGGCTCCTTGGCGAGCGCATTCTGAAGTGCGACGGCGCGGCGGCCTTCCAAGCGCACAATGGATGCAAGGTCGCCGCCGTTGGTGGCCATTGTCATTTCAAACGCAATGAACTTGTCCCAGACGGGCTTGGCAACCTCGGCCGGCATCACGCTGAGCACCTTCTCAAAGAGCGAGCGCATGTCTAGTTGCCATCAGCGCCTCGCACCCACAAGGCAGCAGCTTACTGTTGTCGTCGTTGGTGTGGCGCAAAAAGTCCACGTACGACAGCACGTATTCGGGCTCATGAATGAACTTTTTGAGCCCGAGCTCAAAGATGTTGAGCGCGATTTGCTTGCCTTCGTTGCCGTTGCTGCTATGAAACTCGAGCAAAGCTACGCTGGGCGTGTGAGCACCTGCGCCGACGCTGCGAGACGCACCTGCCGCTGTAAACACGTGGTACGAGCACGTGCCGTCGCGGGTGTCCTTGCGCGCGCGCTTAAAGATGTGCCGCGCTTCTTCAAGCCCCTGCAACCGTCGTCATCAAGCCTGCGAACGCGCGCCTTGTACCTTATTGCCATACGCCCGTCGAGCGAAGCGCTGGTATGTAATGTACACAAGCGCTGATGGGTACGTCGTGAGCAGGTGCTCGTAGATCTCCTTGGCTCGCTGCGCCGATGCCGTGAGAGGTGCCAGCAAAAGCACCTACCTCCGTCTGGTTGTGCAGCTCAAAGTGGTCGGCGTAGGCAAAGTGAAGGAGGCACGAGTCGGGCATGGCCGCGACAGCTCGGGCGTAGACGCGCGAGACGGCCTCTGCGTCTGGCTGCTCCAAAAGCACATACTGGTACCAGACCTCGCAACTGAAGCGGCGACAGGCAAGGCACGCCTCAAGAGCGAAGCGGCATTTGGCCTTCCACTTGGCCGTGTCCACACGCTCAGGGTTTGAGAGCTCGAATTCAATCCAGCGCTGCCACTCGTCGATCTGTTGACGCGTGAGAAGCCAAAAGGAAGCGACGACGACGGGACCTGGGGGTTGACGTCGACCTTGGACGGCAGCGCATCGAGGTTGATGGCGTCGACGAGTGCCTTGCGGTCCTTGAGGATCGTCTTGGCGGCGTCGATCTTGGGGCGGAGCGCCTTCATCATGTTTTGCAGGAGCGCGTCGTTGTTCGGAATGGACTTCTCAAAGAGCTCGTAGTCGCGTAGGAGGTTGTCCGAGCCGATCATTGGGATCACAAGGGCCCGCTGGTACCCCTTGCGCACAGTCATGAACGCCTGAATATCCTACACGGAGCGGTGGGCGATGGACAATCATGGCGGGAGGGACCTTGTCTTCCCGAAGGAATGAGATGTAGCTCTGCCAGATGCCGATGGAGTGGATAGACTGCCCCACGCACTCGAGAGCGAGCTCGTACGCCTCGAGCATGAGCTTGCGCGCAGCTTGTTGCTCCTCGATCGGGTGTGCCGACGAGATCGGATCGACCTTGGACGATTTCAGGAACGAGAGGTACATGGCCCAGAGATCGACGTATGGCAGCTTGCGCTCGAGCAGCGCCGCCGAGAAAACGTTGCGAACCTTGTCGTACTGACCAGCCCGAAGTTCGTGTTCTGCATAAGCCTTCCACCAGTATCCCTAGATAGATATGAGTCGAGCCAATGTGAAATGCAAAATGTAGAACTACCGAGGTCGGGAATCGCTCCAAGAAAAGCTCGTAGTACGGCCGCGCATCGTCAACCGACGGAAGCTTCTGGACTTCATTCATGATGCTCTGCCATGCATGCGCATTCCAGGGGCTCGACTGGACGACTTCAAAGTTCTTGCGCAGCTTGGTGGACTTGCCATCGAGGTTGAGGTGACTGTTGGCTAAGAGACTCATCTCTTCGTCCTCTTCTTCTTCGTCGTCCCCCATGGACATGAGCACCGTCGGCGGCGCGGCAATTGGCTCGTCTTCCTCCGAGCTGTCGTCCGACAGAACGCGGCCGTCCATCCGGCCACTCATGTTCACCTCCACAGTTGCTTATTGCGTGACACTATTTACCGCAACCGTCAAGTGTAATTTCCAAAGGAAAGCGTTATAACACCAAAACAATTCCTACAATATAGTGTATTAATTCTGGATGGAACGGTTTCCAGGAGGTAAGATCACAGGCAAGGTATTCTGGGCTGCTGATTCGGCAGGTCTTATAGAGTACTTGGAGCTATGGAAAGAAGATCTTCTTGATAACAGTTGACGTGCCTTTAAACCCGCAGTCTGCTCGGAGATATAACAATGACTCCAATATAGTGTGATAAGGTATATTACCTGTCACAACAAATAGGATATTCAATATCAGAGGTATTGAGGGCTAAATCTTTTCCCATACAAACACTGAATGAATTGTTTTCCAAATCCCAAAAGCGACGATGGACCCCTTGGAACGTGAGGCGAGTAAGCTGCGAGCGCTGGTCGAGACCCCAAGCGGGCCTGCGGCCCTGACCGAGGCCATGGCCCTGCTGCGCAACCTCAAGGTATGCAATGCGCATGCGATGCATTCCATTGAGGGCTTCGCATTGATGTCTTAATCATGGTAGATCGCGATGATCCAGCTGCCGAGCCTGCCACCGTCGACAACCGAATCTGCCGATGCTGTCCGAGAACGGAAGCTGGCGCGTACGGCTGCTATCTTGTAGCTGAACGTTTTATGATGGGCACGTGTAGGCGACGTACTGGAGAGCGCTGCTATTATGAGCATTCATCAGGAAGACATGGCAGCCTTCGAGCGCAACATCACGCAGCTCAAGGTGTACTACAACTCGTATGGGTATGCAGCAGTCGTACAGCAGCACAATCTCATGGCCGTGTAGCGCGCAATTACCTGCGTCCAGCTTGCAATACCCGCTTATTGGCACACGTCTTTTGCATCTTCTTGTCGAGAACCGGATGGCCGAATTCCATGGCGAGGTAGCTCTATCCTCCACGACTGTCCAAGATCGTGATAAATGGAACTAGCTCGAGATCCTCCCCGTGTCCGGCCGCACGGACCCCAACATTGCGTTTGCGATGCAGCTCGAGCAGTACCTCATGGAGGGCAGCTACAACAAGGTCCTCGAAGCTCGCACAAACGAGCCCAACCCGTACTTCAAGTATTTCATGGCGCAGTTGCTGCAAACTGTTCGGTACGAGCGCTTTTGCAGCCAGGGCTCATGTGATTTCCAGCGATGCGATCGCTGACTGCGCCGAAGTCGCCTACGCGTCGCTTGAAGTCGCCGATGCTTCTAAGATGATGATGTTCGCGTCCACCCAAGAGTTTGCCACGTACGCTGCGACCAACAAGACGCATTGGATTCTCAAAGATAACCTCGTGTGGTTTCACGCCCCACAGAAGCACCTCGGGTAAGCGCGGCCTCATATGCATGCCTCTAGCTCACTGTCGCTCAGGGCCTCGGACATTCCCTCGATGCGGCTGGTCGGCGAGACCCTCTCGTACGCCACAGAGCTGGACCGCATCGTCTGAGCGTGCACATGCGTGCCAGGACCTAATACACCGTATTCTGACACCTCATCGCATTTGCCTTGGCGGCGTATGGAAGCACCCACGCTCCTCGTGGCTGGTGGGCCGTCAGAGCCTCGTAATGTCGTTGCAGCGATCGTATCCATGCCTGCAAGATCTTAGCCTTGCGGCATCGCAGCACACTTCCTGCAGGCAGCTCACCGAGATGGAATCATGATGCGTGTCGTCGACCGTGGCATATTTCTAAAGGAAAATCTATTTTTACGTCGACGTTTGCAACATTCCATTGCAGGTTGGTCATGACCCTGGACGCGGATCTCTGTGCTGCAGCCGTCGTAGCGCTGCTGGAAATCGAGCTGCCTACCCCAGCCCTGCTCGATCTTCGCATGGACGCCGGGCTGCGCTTGCGCTGCGACTGTACGCGCTGGCGCCTACCCCGCGGGAGCACCCTTGAGCGTGTCAATGGCATCAACGCGCGCGCGCTTGCGCCCGCGGCCCTTCGACGACTGCTGGCCTTGCCTGTGCGCAGCGTGGCGTTCGCGCCACCGCCATCAGCCGCGACGCTTACGGTGCACGGTGCCTTTGCGGGCACTCAAGTTGGCAAGCTGCACGTGGCGCTGCCTGTACCCGTCGTGGACATCGCGTGCGGTGGCCACCACTTGCTCCTGCGCAGCGCTGCCGGCCATGTTTTCGCTTGCGGACGTGGCGAATGCGGGCGGCTCGGACTAGGCGACACTGCCGACCGGGCCGTGCCGACGCTCATCTCGAGCCTCGCCACTTCGGTGGTCATTGGCATCGCATGTGGCCGGGAGCACTCCGTGGTCGTGTGCAAGGACGGCGCGGCCTTCGCGTTCGGCTGGGGCGAAGGCGGGCGTCTCGGACTCGGCATCGATGCAGACAATGTGCTCCGGCCAACGCGCGTCGCTGCGCCCGATGACGTCTACCTCGTGGGCGCCGGCCGCGAGTCGACGCTGCTCGTCGGCCGGGCCGGCGGCATCTACTTGTGCGGCGTCCAGCACCTCTCCTCTGCAGCGCACGACGACACGACGCGTCTCTGTCTTGTTCCGACGCTCATGCCGTGGACCGGGCCCAGTGACCACGCGCTTGTGGCCGCCATCAAGGCCGGTGACGCGCACTACGTGTTGCTGACCACAACAGGCGATGTGTACACATGGGGCTATGGCGGTGCGGGCGCCTTGGCCCCTGGGGTCGTCGTCACTCGCGTACGTGCCGCGCGCCCGAGTAGGATGCTCAGAGTGCGCTAGAACGAGCCAACGCGCGTCGCAGGGCTGCCCAAGATCATTAAGGTGGCTGCCGGGCCGTGGCACACCGTCGCGCTCGGCAGAGCAGCGACGTGGGTGTGGGGCGACACGGGCAGCAGACCGTGCACGGTTGCCGCCGCCGTCGACGTCGCATGCAGTCGCACCACAACGTACTTTGTCGACCCCGCCCGCGCCGTCGTAGCGTACCCCCCTTGCGACGGCGAGCTGCTTCCGCCATCGACACCACTTCTCGGTACCTGCATGTTCCCTCGGAGAGGTCCCTCATGCCGTGCGAGGTGCTGGCGGCGATTACGTGGCGTGGATTTCGCGACTCGACGACGCAAAACACCAGAGGTAATATGTTAAACAGGGCGGCTACCACACAAAGGCAAAAACGAGACGCTACGGGGTGGTCTTGGGCTCTTCGTCCGAGTCGGAGAAGTCCGAGTCGTCGGCGGCAGCGTCGGTGGTGGCGTCGGTGGTGGCGTCGGTAGCGGCGGCGGCTTTGCCAAAGTGGTAGCTCTGACGGTAAAGCTCTTGTTGACGGGCGCGGGCCTGTTCCAGACTCAGCTGTGTGTGCGCATGGTACCATCGCTTAAAGAACTTGATGGAGAGGAAAAGGCTGAGCATGGTTCCGAGGAGGACAAGTAGCACGAACTCGGTAGGTTCGTGGGCCTGCTCTTCGAAGATACGAAAGAGCGCGTCCGAGACCCGCTCTGCGGGCTCGGGCACGCCGAGCGTGTCGGGCACGGACCCGTCGAAGCAATCCTTACCCTCTGTGTCGGTGGCTTTGCCCGGGGTGTACCCCATGCGCCGGCAGAAGTCGCGGCCCCTACAATATGCCTCGATGAGCGCCACATGAGTGCGACGGGTGACGGACGTTGAGACGATGTCTTTGAGCGGAGAGCAGATGAGCGCGTTGCCGTAGCAGGGAGCGAGATGGTGGTTGCCGGCCATGTAAAACTCATGCTTGCATGCGTCGAACCACTCGTCGCATAGGTCGGGGCAGACACGCTCCATGCGACTTGTGCCCATGAGCGGGTGGCATGCCGAGCACGTGAGCTCCTCCGAGAGTTCCTGGCATCTGCCATTGACGCCAGCCACGAGTGGCTCCAGGACCAGGCGTTTGAGCGGCAGCACGTGCGTCGCGTTGCAACAAGTGTTCTTGGCGTACTTGGCGCAGTGCTCCATTGCGCCAGGGCGCTGCTGCCGCGGCGGCTCCGCCGGGTCGAACTTGAGGCCGCCCGTGGACCGGCAGCGTGGGGTCTCGTCCGTCGTCGTCGCCATCGGGGCCGAATCAATTGGTCCCAGCTGGTTGCGACAACCACTTTTTAAAATTTCGTGGGCATTTATTTATTTTATTTTTCTATTTTATTGACTCCTTTTTATTTTTTATTAATTTAAAATATGGAAAATACAGTTGTTTATGACGGAAGTAGTGTAAAAAACACTATTTGAGGGAAGGACCAAAGCGTATCTTGGTCGGGCGCCGATGAGCAGCTCTCCACCGCGGCCCAATGGACCGCCTCCACCACGGCCGCGGGGTCGCCTCCACCGCGGCCTGCTGGACAGCCGCCGCGGCCCGCCGGACAGCCACCGCGACCTGCTGGACAGCCACCACGGCCCGCCGGACAGCCACCACGGCCCGCCGGACAGCCACCGCGACCAGCTGGACAGCCACCGCGGCCAGCAGGCCCCCCGCCTCGGCCGGAAGGAGCGCCTCCACGACCATCCGGACCACCACCGCGGCCGGCCGGTGCTCCACCATTGCCGAATGGGGCGCCGCCGACATCCGTGGCATCAGAGACGTCGCCACCAAAGCCGAGAGGCCCACCGCCGCTACCTGCAGCGGAGCCACCCAAGCCTGTGGAGCGAGCTGCGGCCGTTGCACCTCCGCGGCCCAGTGCCCCGCCTCCACCCGAGGTCCCGAGTGCCGCGGAGTTGCCCAAGGCGTCGCCCCCGAAAGGCCCACCACCAGCTGAAGAGGTCCAGGCGAGTCCGCCGAAGCTTGGCGTTCCACGGGCGCCTCCTCCAGGCCCGCCGCCAGCCTCCAATATCGTTGCGCCGTCGGCTGCGACAACTGGCGCGCCACCGTCGTCGGTGATCGGTCCACCCCCTGGAGCACCTCCGCCGTCGGCAAGCCCCATCAAACCGCCTCCTGGGGCGCCCCCAGTCAAGGCGCCTCCAGGGGCGCCCCCAGTCAAACCGCCCCCGGGAGCGCCCCCCATCAAACCGCCACCTGGGGCCCCGAGCCCCCCCAAACCGGGCGTTCCTGGCGCTCCCCCTGGACCACCCCCCGGTGTCCCTCCTGGAGCACCAGGGCCACCACCAGGAGCGCCGCCAGGGCCACCACCAGGAGCGCCGCCAGGGCCACCACCAGGAGCGCCATCAGGGCCTCCACCCGGAGCACCGCCGGGCCCCCCGGCAGGCCCCCCGGCGATCGGCGCCCCGAGTGCTGAGCTGGCCGCCGACGGGGAGGCCGCGCCGGGCGATGCGAAAGCGCGGATGGACCGCCTTTTGAAGAAAGGTCGCATGCGTTTCACGTTGCTCGAGGCTCGTGGTCTCTCGCGCGCTGGCGCCAAGAACCCGGAGGCAAAATTCAAAGCCGACGTCTACTGCAAGCTAAAAGTGGGTGCGCGCGCCAAGGGCATGAAAGAGTTCAAGAGCAAAGTGTGGAAGAAATCAGGGCGCGACGTGGGCTTTCAGGAAGAGCTGCTGCAAGCAAACTTTGAAAATCCCCTGGGCATGGTCGCAGACAACGATCTCGTTGCAACGGTGCGCTCGATGGGTCGTAGCCGAGCCAACACCCGCGTAGATTGAGCTCTGGGATGAGAACATGATATCCGACGAGCTCTTGGGCTACGCCAACGTGTCGCTGCTGCGCTTCCTCGATGGCATGGAGCACAAAGAAACCATTCCGCTCAAGCACATGAAGACGAACCTGCCCGCAGGCGAGCTCGACGTCACCTTCTGGTGGCCAACGCCTTGTCTTGGAAAGCTCATGGCACTGTAGCATGCGAATCGCCACACCGGGCCTGCTGAGCATCATTCTCATGGAGGGGCGGAAGCTCAAAAACATGGAACTCATTGGAAAACAAGACCCGTACTGCAAATTTGAACACGCAGGGCTCACCAAGCGCTCCAAAACGATTGACAAGGGCGGCACCAATCCGTACTTTGGCGAAGAAGAGATTTGTTTCTGGATTACTGCCGACTCGTGGCTGCACGACCTCGAACTCAAGTGCTATGACGAGGACGTGGGCAGCGACGACTTCATCGGCGAAGGCGCGCTCTGCGTGCTCGATCCGATGTGCGTTCGAGGCGTCGCGGACGTCACGATACCGCTGTTCAACGGTGGCAAACCAGCGGGTGAAATCCTCTGCAAAGTGCAGTTTTTCCCTGCAGGGCGGCTGGCCTTACATTGCATCGCTGGACGGCGACTCCGGTGAGCCCTTCGTTGACGCAGGTCTACGTGGTTAACAGCGGTGCTAGCGACGTTGACTCGGTCGGGCAGCAAGACCCGTATGTCAAGATGACTCTCGAAGGTGTGTGCATCAAGAGCACGGTGCGCACCGAGATTGACATGGATGGCGGTGTCGATCCCGAATGGAATCAACACTTTGAGTTCGACGTCGTTGATCAGTTCAACATGGTCGTCGAGTGCTGGGACCATGATGACATGGGCGAAGACGATCTTATCGGTGCCATTCGATGGCCTCGCTACCTCCGGGTTCCAATGAACGCGTTAGGGGAATTGAATTTGTCGCTGCTGCCCATTTTTCGATACGGGTACCTGGACGAATGGTACCAGCTCAAGATCAAAGGCAAATACGGGGCCGTTGAAAAGGCTGGCGAGCTCCACTTCGAGCTCTCGTTTGTCGCGCCCGACGGGGTGGCGTACCCCCAGCACCAGGTATGGCTTTGACGCAGTCGCCACGGTCATGGTTGCTGCAGGTGGGTATGGATGCATTTGATCACAAGGAGCGCCTAACCAAAGAGACCGCTCACCTCCGCGCCGCCGAGAAAATCAAGCCCGTGGATATCCCTACTGTAACGTATTCGAAGGCGATTGCGGATGCCAAAGCCTTTGTGGGCGAGGACAAGTACGTCGTTCGTTTCCTTGGACGCGTGGAGCTACACGGGCGGGGCTAGTACCTCCGAGTTCTCGGAAGCTGAAATCTTGAGCGCCTTCAAGTTCATCGACTTGGACAAAAACACATTTATCGGAGCGGCCGAGATCCGACACATTCTCATCTGCATGGGCGAGCTCATCACGGACGCCGAGGTCGACATGATGGTCAAGATGGTGGACCGCGACGGCGATGGCCAAGTGTCGTTTGAAGAGTTCCGCAAAATGGTCATCCATCCTGACCCGGGCGACCCAAGTTTTGGCAAAGCCGACGAGCCCGCAGCCGTTGAGGTGACGTTCTTGCTTGGGAATTGCTGGTGCGACGTGTGCAGCAGGTGGTGGCTAAGGCCGACATCATTACGGAGGATGACCGGCGCCGTGACATGGAATCAAAAATGCACAAAAAGGTTCGTACAATGGGGCAAGACGGGGTCGGCTCATTTGTTTGCGCCCAGGCTCTTCTCGACAAATTCATTACCGACAACAATGTCAACTTGGACATGCTCCGGCGGATCTTTGGTCGTTTCCTCAAGTCAGACAAGGCGGGATTGAGCTTTGAAGACTTCTACACGCTTTTCGAGGTGGAGCCCACAGGAGAGTACCGCAAGCTGCATTCCCTCTACGCTGGAGGACAGCTCGCCGACATCCGGGATATTCTTCTTGGTGGGCACTCCCCGATGTACTGCCGGCTCGACGATCGCCGCTAGGCATGAGCAACTTGCTCGACATCGACAAAACGATAAAAGCGCAGTTTTGCTTTGAGATTTACGACGATGACCACAATGGGTTCATCACCGAGAATGAACTGGTCAATATTCTCAAGGCTACGCACATGACAACGGAGGCCCAAGTGCAAAAGAAAGCCAAAACCATCTTGCGCCAGTGCGACGGCGACGGCGACAACAAGATCAACCTCGACGAGTTCTACCTCATCTCCAAGAAGTTCCCCAACATTCTCTTTCCCAAGTTTAACTAACGCAACTCATTTTCGCGTCTTCTAACGTGAAGCTCTTCTGCAATAGCCGCAGCGGCGATCCGTTCGGTGGCTGTGTCATTGCTCGGCGTCAGCGTTCGTTGTTGCTTGAAGTTGACTGGAGCCTATGGTGTTTGCAGTGAATGCCACTCCCACCCACAGCGTTGCCAGCCTAGTGAGTGCAAAGACCGCCCCTTTGGCAATCTATCGCGCGAGGTGGCCACAGTACCCTACCCCTACAAGTACCCTACCCCTACTAGCCTTTACATTTAGATGACGACATGCCCATTCACATCGTCTATGGAGTAGGAGTGCGGGGGTAGTCCATCCAGAATCGGTGTCGTCGGTGGTCGACACAATGTGATTTCATTCCGCAGACGACTTCGCTAGGTTTGCGCTCACCGTAAGTCTTGCCGAGCACGCCCAGCAGACGCAGCACGTTGTGAGAGTCGGCAAGTGGTGCTACGATAGTACTTTGTTGCTGGCAGCTCCAACAGCATCAGCGTGGAGTCGCATCTTTTCTCAATCGGATGTTCCCTCTGAGAAATACCAGATACTAGAGCCAACTGTGTTTCAGACTAGACAAGGGACCACTTTGCAGTCTGATGCCAAGTATCTTTACCAGAAAGACGTAGTGTCCTTAGGGAATTCCTCCAACGACTGCGTAGCGTCGTTGCTCCAGCGGCACATACCGTGCATTGAGGCTTCATGCCAGGTGCTCAGCGACCCGACTGATGCGTGCATGGTTCGATAAGGCTTGCATGATTTAACATATATTGCCATTGCTTATCCACTGACTCACGATTTGATCGCTCGGGGACACACCGTCCAACAGCAATGTAACTTGTCAGGCAGCCTCCCACCGACGCGAATTCTCCACTGCACACACGCAAAGGCGTCGACACCTTGTTCGATCCAAGGGCGACGTCGTCTATTGCCGTTTGTCTAAATAACTTATCGTTTGGGGTCGTCTAGCTCGACCGCTTGAAGACGGTCGATAGGAACTTGAGACGCAGCTTCTCAAAGCCGTTGGCGCCTTTGGCCTTGCCCGTGAGCGTATCGTGCTGCGTCGTGTACATTTGCGCATGCTCATCCACGAATGAGCTGTAGTCGAGCACGGGCATGACCCGGTACTGCACCCGCGGTGCCAGGTGCAGCATGGCGACGCGCGCGAGTCGTTGGAGGCTGTTGATGTCCACCGTTGCGTGCGTACGGGCCGCCGTGTCCATGACGAAGACGGTGCCGATAACGTGTTCGTCCGGCGTGTAAATGGGCACCGCGGCAAAAAAGCGAATGTGACTGCCTCGAACGAGCGGGTTTTTGCGAAAGCGCGTGTCTTCGAGGGTGTCGACGACCACCATGGTCTTGCGCGCCGCAATGGTGTGGGCGCAGAACGTGGCGACATGGCTCAGATCAACGTTGCCGACGTGGGCCTTGAACCATTGCTTGTCGTCGTCGATGAGACTCACGCCGGCCACCGAGCAATGGAGTAGCTGGGTCGCCAGCGAACAGACGCGATCGAAAATCACTTCGGGCGGCGTGTCGAGAATGTCCAGCAGCCGCATGGCTTCGCGCCGCGCGTCGTAGTCGTCGGCGGGCGACCGGTCGGTAGCTCGCGCCGCCGTCATGCGACCCATCGTGGGCTGGTGCTGCGACCGCGACCGGGCCGGCCGTGCGCGCTGCATGCTCTGTTTGCGGTCGTCAAGGTGGTTCATCGCCATGCGGGCCAGTTTCTTGAGCACGTTGGTATCGCATGACGTTTGCGGCCGATGGCCGTACACAAACAGCGTCCCGAGTACCGTTCCATTGGCATTGACAATCGGCGCACCAGCGTAAAATTGGATGTTGGCCGGTCCTGTTACGAGCGGGTTCTGGTAAAAGCGCTTGTCCAGCGATGTGTCGAGCACGACCAGGGGCTTTGTGGACGCGATAGTGTGAGCACAGAAGGCCACGTTGCGAGGAATGACTGTCTGCGCCAACCCAATGCTGGCCTTGCACCACTGACGGTGCTTGTCGATGAGACTCACGCCGCCAATGGGGCACCGGAGTGCCTTGGTGGCCATCGACACCAACACATCAAACACGTGCTCGTTCGGCGTGTCGAGAATGCCGTAGCTTTCGAGCTCGGCAACTCGCTCGTCGTCGTTGGGCAGAATCGGCGGTGGGGCCCATGGAAAGTGCCATGCCTGCGATTCGGCCTCCTCGATCGACGCCGCGGGGTAGTGTTGGTACGAAAAGTGCTCCGACTTTTGCATGTCATCGGAGTACCTGATGGACGAATTCTCGTTGGAGATTTTCCGCGGAGGGGACTGCGGCGAGATCATCTCGGCAAGCGGCAGCATGCTCCTGGGGGGGCAAATCGGCGTTTGGTGGCACACCGCGTGGGAAGTTTGAAGTTAGTCACGGTCGCATCCCACGGTGCCAGTCTGAGATTGCACTTCCCGCAATACAAACCCCAAGATGTTGTCAAAGAGCTGGCCTCTGACACACGCACTTGACGCCACCGTTTAAAAATCACGCCCCGCCTTACAAACTTCCAGTGAAAATAAAATACCGCCTTTTTATAAGAGCGTCACCCGTGACGCTTCAGTGGCCCATTCACGTCACGCGACCTCGACGGCGACTAGTTATACCTATGAACATAAACTGTTATGAGAAGTTTAACGTGTTGAAAGAGCATTATACGCGAAGGTAACACTTCCATTGCCGTAGGTCACGTGACTCGGGGAAACAACCAGCTGCGATGGAGGTCGGCCATGCGATGCGATGGCCGAGTGCTCACGACAATGAGGCAGCGCAGACCGAGAGCGGGATCAAATGCGTGGAAAACAACGAGTCAACGCTGTGGGCGCAGCTCGATGTATTCCGGAGATATCACGCTGGTAGGGCCTGCGGGAAGCGAATGTGATGTTCGCAAGGCGGCCGATGTGCAGCCAGCCACGACTTGCTACACACCGACCACTCAATTCTGAAGCTTGGCTCTATCACAGCATTGAGCCCCCATCCTCGTCAAGTACAGGTAACATGCACAGAAATGCTGCGATTTGACATCCCTCCGGTCGTAATGCCCCACCAACGCCACCGACCAGACTTCTCTCAAGCGACGACGACGCACGACATGTGCTTTTCGAGGAGCCTTCTCTCAGCAGCACGCAATGCATTTGCGAACGATGGAAGCCTTGCGCGGTGGCACGAACGTGTTGCCAGAAGCCTGGAGCGCGACCTGGAGGTCACGATTGGGGTGGCCCAGCTGGCGTATCGTGAAAATACAGTGTACCAGTACTTTTTAAACAGGATGCACAGTGGATGACCACTGCATGCTTTCTGGATCCAGAGACAGGCGCGAAACCGTTTCATCGGGTTTTGCCACGACAGACTAGCGCGGCTGCAATGGATGCCAAACGAGGCAAGAGTAAGCTCAAGGAGATCGAGTCGGACGGAGCATTGGCATCGATATCCGAGGTTGTCGCGGCGAAAGTGATGGTGTCTCGGCGCCGGTCGACGCGACCTCCTCAATCGAAAACCGCGCCAGCAGCTGCGCCAGAGGCCGTCGTCGAAACCAGCACGCAGCAGCAGCAACAATCCCCTGAAGAGAAGGGCATGCCCCCGGACGTACGGCACGCCGTGGGTATGGAAGCCTCACTGTTTGGTGTAGCAAGTGGCGCGGTTGGTCCAAAGATTATCGGCGTCGCAGGACCGCCTTGCCAAGCTCACGCGCATCGAGAAGGCGATCGCGGACTTTCACGATGAAATCACTAGCTGCCCAGAGGACCCCGACGCAACCGACAAACTTGCAACTGCCCATCGCCGAGCCCCGCCCACAGGGGATGGCGATACACTGGCCGTGATCAATTCGCTCCGCACCTACATGCGCGTCCAGCGGGGCTTCAAAGAGGTACAATGGGCTGCTCATGACTTTTCGCATACTAGATATGCATGATCGATAGGACTACGAAAAAACTCTCAAGATTTCACTCAAAACGGCGACGGTGGCCCAAAAGCTGTGAGCTATCGCTTGCTTAGAGGCATTCTGACTGCACCGAACGTAGTGAAGAGACCCATGCACGGGACGAGCTCAATCGGCTTCAAAAAGCCCACGAAGCGCTCAAGCTCGAGCGCGAAGTGATCATCGTCCAGATGGAGCAGACGGAGCAAGGGCGGGCTCTTCTTGTACAAGAAGGGCTCGACGCTGTTGAGCGCGAGCGCGCCGTCATTGAGCAACTTCGCGCTGAACTGGCCGCGACCAACATCGAACTCGGGAAAGCGCAGGAGAGGGTGCGGCGTCCAGCAGTCCATGCAAATGACCACCGCGTAGGCTCAAGCGCTCGCAAAGGCGCTGGATGAAAAAACTACCGACGCGAACACTCTTACATATGAGGTGGCAACTCTTAAGCACACGGTCCATGAGCTTGAATTTGGCATGAACCGGCGCCGCAGCTCGACTGGTTTGAGCACAACATCGGTGCAGCAAAGCACTTCACCGAGGAAGACATCCGCGGCGATCGTCGGGGCGTCAGAGTTGCGGCAAGCCCACATGAAAATCTCCCAGCTCGAAACTGAGCTGGCCACCTCACGCGATACGATCACGGACCTCAAGCAGCGCGTGCAAAGTCTCAAAACTAGTTTACACTCGTCCGTCGTAAATAAAGCCCAAAAGGAAGCTCAGCGGTGAGTCCGGGCCGCAGCCCGAGCCGATCGTATTTTGTAGACTGCGGGACCGAGAACAGCACAAAGACGAACAAATTGCCGAGCTTGAGACCGCCCTGCTCAAAACCAAGAGCCGGCTGCATGAAAAGGATTCGCGGCTCGCGGCACTAAAAGTCTGACTATCTCTATATCCAAGCTGTCATGCATCAAGCGTAGACGGAATATGACAAAATCTTCACAGCACTCCAAAAGGAGAATCAACAAAAAGCACTCGGGAATTCCCCGCCCAAGGTCTCAAACGAAGACGCCAACCGTATTGCGAATGAAAATGTGTATGTTACCTGGCGCCGTCTGACGCCTTTGAAAGACTTCACGCCCTTAGCTATGTCACGGAGTATTACAAAACGCGCCACGAACACCAAGCCCAAGAGATCCTGACGCTTCGCAAGCAAATTAAGAAACTTCTCTCACTCGAGCACAAGCAGTATTTCGACCAGCATCAGCGCGCCAAGGAGCATGCGCGATTGGAGCAAAACTACGACGACCTCAAGCGCCAGCTTCAGGAGACAGTGGCGAAAGCAGCAACTGACCAAAAAATCGCAGAGGCTGCCCATACGACGCGCTTGCCTTCGTCCGCCTTCCTTTGCGATGACCTGAATAAGCTCCTTGCACGGCATGAGTTCCTCGAAGCGTTCTATCGTGACCACTTTAATGGTACCCATTGCCTTGGTCCTTTTCAACGCTATGAACCAAATGTAGATATGCGAATGACCACAGTCAACGTCACAATGGACACCCCACCTCCAGCGCTACTGCGTACGACTTACCCCGGCATGCTTTGTGACCATGAGTTCTATCGATTGGTTTTAGGATCTGCCTCGACGTCGTCGGTGCTCAGCGCCATTAAAACCCGACCGAAATCTGCTGGTGCCATCAAACCCAAGGGCATTGGTACCACACGACAATCCTTTCGTGTTGGTGCCCTGCTATAAGCACCCAAGCATTCACACGCAAATGCGTTGAAGGCGCTATTTAATCCTATGGAAATCATTGTCGTGTGGGAGGGTAAACCGTTAATAAACTCAACCGAATCCAGTAACCGACTGAATATCTAACCGGATAAAAAACAGTTAGACAGGCAGCGAACCAATCAGCTCTCGAACGATCACTTGTGATGGCCGACGCGACCAAGGCCCCAGCGCCCGAGGACTGCCTTCAGAAGAAGGCCATGTATGCATACGTGCTGCACGGACATCACCGTTCATGAGCATGGTGTAGCTATGACCACTGCTTTGACCTGTGGTACAAAGATGTTTTCCTCAAGAACAAGAGCAACGGCAAACTGGGCTGCCAGGAGCTTTACAAGGAGTACTCGGCATGCATGACGGTGCAGGCAGTATCCGTTCCAATTGCATCACCCGTCACGTAGGAGGAGCTCAAGGCTGATCTTCCCCTCGTGCAGAGCATCCGCGCAGAAATGAACCCGACCCACGCAGCGCAGTGGATCGGGAAAGATCTCCCGGATCCAAGCGCCAAGTCGGAAAAGCAATAGATGCCTTAATCTTTAGATCAATATATCCATATGCGGCCATACAGCCTGGTCAAAAAGGGATGAGGTAAACCACCCACTCTTCCGATGGCGCAGCCAACTCATTCGCCGAGCCAAATGAGTGCGGGTCAGTCACACTGTGGCGTTGCGTCGGTTGAGGGGTGGCTCGTTCACCGCCACGTGCGCCAACGTCTGTCCCGTGATTTGGAAATTTCCGCATTTTTGCCGCCCAAATCGATTCGAAAATCGAAGGGATAGCTTGACATTGGCCCCCGCTGGTCATTTCGCGATTGGCTTTGACGAGAATGACGCGTATTGCTCTGATTTTTATCGCGTTGGCCCATGCCATGGCTGTTGTCGCAGGCGTCGCGTGTACCTCGGCTATCCTCGTCCCAGTGCTTTTGCCAGTTCTCGGAAAGCCCAGCTACGCCAACTGCCAAAAGGACAGCGGGGTGACACTGTCCCTCACGGGAACCCTGCCGAGTTCTGAGAAGCTCGCAATTATTGGCAACACAACGAGCTGCGTTGCTTTTTACAACGATGTTGAGGCCGCCGTGAGCAAATCTGGCGTCGACTGCACGGTCAATGGCGCGCCTGTTTCGGAGTTTCTCGGCACGTCCATCACAAGCTTTCTCATCAACCTCAATGCGTACATGGGCTCAACGACTTCTCCCCCGTCATCTGGCAGCACGCCCAAGTCCACGTCTGCTGCAACTGCTATCGCGCTTCCTGGAGGCCTGCTTGTGTTTATCACTGCCCAGATTTGGCTCTAGTATTTTCATATTCAAACATGTACGATCATCAAATTTCGTGAACGAAATTCGATTTAAACTATTAAGTTCATAGGTTTTCGTAACATTTCACAGCAAACTTTACTACTCATGATACGTATAGGCCTTTATTAGGAGACCCTATTCGATGGTAGTCGCGTCGACCAAAAGCACCGCTCTGCTCAACCTCAGAACCCAAGACATTGATTCAAACAAACAGCGCCCAACGCGTCAAAGGTACCAATTAACTGTAGCGAGAGTTGGTCCTCACGACATCGTCACCAAAGCTGCCGATCGATGAAGCTTTTCGGTAAAATTGCTTGAACCAACGTTCGCACAATTTAAAGAATTTTTGCTTGTTCAACGTGCAGGCCTGCGATGGAAAAATAGAATCCGATTTGCGCCTAAAATATCGAACCGATATGATTTTGAATTTTGGACTCAGTTGTGATCATGAAGCCAGCTTTATTCGCAAACTGCGTTGCCATGGCTCTTAGCGTCGTTGCACCAGCCGTCAGTGGCACGGCGTGCGCGGCCACGGACTTTGCCTTACCGCTGCTGCCCGTTCTCTCAAGCTCTGACTTCGAGGCCTGCCAAAAGGACAGCGGCGTGACCATCTCGCTGCTGGGACCTATTCCTGGCACCGCCGATCTTGCAGTGATCGACAAGACCGCTAGTTGTGGTAAACTCTTCACGGCCGTACAGTCGGCTGTCGCGTCCGCAAATCTCACGTGTACTGTGCTCGATAAGTCGGCGTCAAGCTTTGTGGGCACATCGCTTTCGACATTCTTGGCCAATGTGGCTGAGCTCACGAATGGCAATCCAACAACTGTGGCACCCACGACGACGACCACTCCTTCGAGCGTCAAGCCAAACGCTGCCTCCTTGCCAGGCCACTCTATCGTCATCGCTACTATCGCTTTGGCCGTTTGTGCTTTTTAGTTTATTCGTCGTCACTGGATATGTGCACCAGAAGGCATTTGTTCGACCCAGTTAGCGACTAAGCCAACTTGAAACCTCACGCGTACAGAGTGAGTGCCGAGTATGAGTGCACCAGCCTTTTGGGCGGGCACAAGCTGAGGCACGGTCGCAACAAATTGGCGGCGTCTGGCCTTCGGTGGGTGGGTCTCCTGCGTCGGTTTAGGGTCGGCTGTGAACAGGTTACGGCAGGAGACACGAGAGAATCAGCTCTTTGCGCTGCTGGGTGTCGACGGCAAAGTCAAAAGCCGTGTCGCCCTTGGAGGCCACCGACTGCAACAGCACAATGCGGCAGGCCGTCTTCAGATTCGGCACCTGCGCCGCGTGTCTCCCGGCCACATCGTACACCGCCTCCGCATTGGCGTCTGTGAGCGCATGCATGAGGGCAGCTTCGCAGTGCCTTACAAGGCCCCACGTTTGGAGCAAAACACTGCACTCGAGCAGCGCGAGGAGGTCTGGCACAATCTATTTCACACACGGCATCGTTAGTTGCCCACTCACGGCTCCAAACCGCATCATCGCGACACTGCTTCGTGTAGAGATAGCTGACAAGGCGCCCGAGTACGGCACCGGTGCATGGTACGTCCGCCGTCGAGGCTGTCGCGAGCACCGAGTTTAAATATGGCGACTGCGTCATCAACAGCGCCCGGTGTGCCCGGAGGCTGTGGCCGTCCTCGCTTCGCAACGTCGCATCGGCGCGCCAGCCTTCCGCGAGCAGAGCTTGCATGTCAGCTGCAAACCACGACTCTTCAAGCGCTATTCAAACGTTGGTGCATGTCTTCAGATGGCACGACACCTTGCATATCGTTCCATGTTTTGTCGTGGATAGTCCCAAGTAGATCACCGCGTTCAGGGTCCCACGCTTCCGCGAGGGACCAGCCGTGCATGTGCACAAGAACCCACACACAGAGCATCTCCAGCGGTCGTACAAGCAGCTCGTTTGCGACGCAAAGCAATGCGTACAGCGTGGCTTCGTTGGCGTCGGCCAGAACCGCCACCGACGGATCGTACAGCAGCTGTACAAGGTGGTGCAGCACGGGGGCCGGGGCGTCGACGCCAAAGTGGCCGTGGGTGGCATCACGGGTCCAGGCCCCGGCCCAGAGAGCTCGCAGGACGGGGCTCCGAGCGACGGCAATAGCCTGGTGGATGGGAATCGACGCCGCGCCATCGGACGTCGTCAGCACCGCGTCTGACGGCACGTTTTCCACGAAAACCGTGTAGGGCGCGAAGAGGGAGGCTGGGGGCGGCCTCCGGTCGAAAGTCCTCTCGTGGTGGGCTCGAATGAAGTCGACACACGCGACGTCCACGGCGCACGCGAAGCTCATGAGCACCTCGACGCAACCATACTGTTCGCACATCATGGCGACGAGAAGAGCGGACCGCGCATGACGATCTCGTTCGTTCGGGTACCCCCCTTGCTCGAGCAGTACTTGCAGACACTCGGCACGCCCGAGCTGTATCGCAAGGAAGATTGGCGTTGCGAACGCTGTATTTTCGACTGCCAAGAGCTTCTTTCCAGTTGCGGCAAGGATGACAGAGACGCATCCAACGTGATCGTGGCGAATGGCCGCATGAAGAATCGAATCGCCATGCACCTTTTCGGTTTGAAGCAGCGCAAACGGGGGAGCAATCGGCAGCACATGGACGAGGCTGTCAACGTAGCCCAACGACGCTGCCAAGTGCAGGGGCGACGCCAGGGCCGGGTTGGACGGGTACCCGTAGACCAAGAGGCTCTCGACGAGAGTCGGGTAGGGCATCGCGAGAAACAAAGCCGTCTGGGCTGAGTGGTCGTGCACGCTCGCGTTGGCGCCAGAGTGGAGAAGCAGCTCGACCACGTTGCGGTGGCATCTATCGACGTCGCGGCTGCTGCGAGCGGTGGCAACAGCGGCGGCTATTGCAATGAGAAGCGGCGTTTCCCGGCTTTTGTTGCGGCCCTCGAGCTTGCTCCTGGTGAGCAGTGCCCGAACTGCATGCACGGAGCCCGCTCTAAGATGAAGGAAGCATGAAAAAAGGGGTAACGATTGTGCAACGCACCGGCAGGCGTGGTGAAGTGGGGTGTTGCCCTTTTTGTCGACGGCGGTGGTGTCCGCGCCGTACTGGAGGAGGAATTTTACAGCATCAACGTGGCCAAACTGGGCTGCCGTATGCAAAGGGGTTTGCTTCTTCCGGTCGCGAGAGGCCAGTCCGTCGGGCGCGAGTGCCCACAGGCAATCCAATACCTAGGCGGTTGGTGAGGGCGTGCGGGGCTCCGGACAGAACCGACGTGAATGTGGCCACGCATGGCTGCGAGATGCCAGACGTTGCGCTTATCGTCGTCACGTTCGTCCCATAGCAGCAGCGATCGGTGCTGCGAGAGGTAGGACTGGAGGACCTCCAAGTCGGTGCGGGTGAAGGTGGACGCGGCGTGAAACATGGGCCAAACCATGGCGCGCCACTCGTCGCGTACGGAGGTAGCTGGTGTGGTGGTCTGCTCTGGCACCAGAGGAATGGTGACGAGAGTCTTGGGGCGACTCCAATTGTCTGAAGTGTACTCTGCTTCGTACTTCACTGCTTCACCACGAACCTTGGACTGCGCCGCGAGCTCGAGAAAATAACCTGGTCGGCGCTGAGTATTGACTGCCACTGGCGCTGTTGACGGCGTCGGATGATCCTTCGGCTCAACTGAAGCCGCCATCTCTGTGGATTTTGTGCCGTGTACATTGGCATCTTGCGATGTCATTTCTAAGAGTTTGGATGTCTTCGTGTCCTGAATGCGTTCGCGCCACAACTGCGATTTTGACTTCTTGGTCTTTGTGGTGCGAGCTCGTGGTGGATCAGGCACAACTGAAGCTTGTTCTATGTGATCTTGATGGATCTCAGGCTTCTTCGGCTGCAAGCGATCAAATCCTTTGGGCAGCGCTGGCGCCGCGGGTACAGCAGATGCCTCGCAGGGCGGCGGCACCTTGAGCTTGTCGAAGCTCAGCACGCGCGACGGCAACTGAATCTTGCATTCGGCAAGTACCGGGAACTCTTGGCGGAAGACCTGCTGCTTCGCCGGCACAAACTCTGGTGCATGGGCTCGAAGCTGAGGCTTCGGCGGCCCTCCCGAGGCGGACATTTCCATTGCCTGCAGGAATTGCGAGACGCAGAACCAGCCAATGGCATCGGTTATAGATCAAAGCTTTGACCAATCGAATCGTTTTCTTTTTCAACCAATCACAGATCAGGACCATTTCCGAAGGTTGCCAAGCCAAATTGACTCCAATCTTATGACCGACAAGACATTGGCAACGGCCTCGGAGGCACGGCAAAGGACTGAATCAAGAGCTACATGAACTACCAAGAGCCGAATGAAGCTGGAATGAATCCTACGTAGAGTGAATGGTAGAAAAGGTGCGTCGTTCGTCAGTGTGGGCAACGAAATATCGATGTTTGACTATTTGACGATTTGCCTTCAACTACCAACAGGAAGAGCGAGCGATTGTACAGCCGCTTCAACCACAAGCGAGGACATGTTGTATCTTAAAAGCCTGCGGGCTCAAGGGTCGCGGTGGTGCGTTCACAGTGTGCCATTTGCTAGACGTAAAATGGAACCAATCGCTGCGCTGCATTTCAATCTTTCCCCAAACGTCGTGGACGATGGAGTACAACCAAGACCGGCATGATCGCGTTCAGACGGCCTTGGAGCAAATGAACGAGATCTCAATCTGTGGGTGAGCTCGCGCTTCGGCTTGCTCAAGCCATTTGTGTAGCAAAGATTCACCGCGACGCAGCCAAGGTGACGGCTGCGCGCCCGATGCGAGATTCGTCGTTCGAAGAGCGTATCGATGCGATCCTGGCTACAACGCAGAAGATCGCGGAGCGCCTTCAGCAAAAGTACCGTGATGATGATGATGTGGGACAAGACGATGACGGCGGGGATGATTTCTCCATTATGGACGACGATGCGCATGCATCGGCCACGTTCAAGCGCCAATTGAGTCGGTTTTTGAACTTGCCGCGGTCACTAAGCCACCGAGAGATGGAGGAGGTACCAATGTGAATCTGGCATTGGCACCAGCGCAGACGTAGGTCACCCACTTGGTGCTGCATGAAGTTGGCAACACACCCGACCACAGCATTCTCATGCACGAAATTGGAACTTTGATAGACGAGCATGTCATCACTCCCCGCGACTACGACCTCGAAAATGACCGCGAGCTTAAACACCGACCGTCGCTTGCCAAGAGGCGACAAGTAGGTGCGAATGGGCCAAGCACTGATGCGATCAAAGCTGCAGAAAGACATCCCAAACCTTGACATTCACCCGACCACGGACATCGACATGGTAACCACGAGCGTTGGATGCCTAGTAAGGCGATCCCGACGATAGACTCAGCGCATGCTCTTCGTCTCCGCTAATCGGCTCAAGCCCACCTCGATGCGGGTATCTACAGGTGGCAGCATCATGTGTTGCTGACGAATGCTAGGGCGGCTTCAATGATGAGTCGTTCGGCCGGTCGCCGAAGTCAACGTTTTCCCTGTTTGCCAAGCCAAGCGAACGCACGCTGTTGCCCAAGATTTCATCGTGCAAAAGCCGCAAGCTGAGTGCAGAAGCCGAGTCGGAGCTTGCCGACATGAAAACTCGGCAAAGTGAGATCGAGTGGCGAGAGACAGTACGTCATTATCGAAGGATGTTCACCAAAGCTCCGCTAGGTAAAGCAAGACTACATCATCTGGCTTCGTGCCAAGGCGGAGGCCGAGGCCACGGAGAAGAAGCAAAGGCACCACAAAGACAGCCACGTCGCGAAACGTAAGCACAAGCCTCGGTGGCTAGTCTTGTACGAAACCGCGCGAGCTCACCAGGCCGCGGCCCTTTCAACGTAACCTACTGGCAACTGATCGACTCCACGCGTTGCTTGTGTACCAATGCTCTGTGAAGACGGGAATATTAGGAAGTGTGCTATAATTACGTAAATAGCCTGTGGCTATAGTGCTCCACTGCTTTGTCGCTTGACGTACTTTTCGGCGACATAGGAACATGACGGCCGAATCGTCAGATTGCGGGCCTCGGCGTAGTGGAAGGCTTCTTCGCAGAGAGCCTTCGCCACGCCGCCTCCACGGCCTTCGGGAAGCACGTATGTTCGTCGCAAGTCCATAACGTTGCCCTAATGGTCAATGAAGTTGATCATATTGGCTCGCGACGCTGTACCTGGATGCGATACTCGAGGAAGCCTAACAGCGTCGTCATGTGGCTTGAGGGGGACTGGGCTTCGCACGTGAACTGCAGCACGTTTGGAATGTGGCGAACGCGGCGGGCGAGCGACCGCAACGCCGAGGCTGCCATGATGCGACTTGGCGACTGGGCTCTGCTTTGTTGATGGATCATTGCCGTATCCGAATGGCAAGTTGAACGACAAAAAGGGGTATTACCTCGTGCAAATAGTTTAAACATAATGCCGAACGCTAAATTAAGTCATTTCAAAAGCTCGAAACAGGCCGCGTACGAGCTTCAGAAGCCCGCAAATTCAAGTTCCCGAGTAGTATAACTCTATAGCAAAGGGGCAGGAAGGCAGACCTCCATAGTGGACTCGCTTTTCGGCACGCAGCGCTACCGCAATGCCTTTCATCGACAGGCAGCTGGTTGGACGCTCTCTTGGCATCCCACAGCTCCACTCGAGCATCCTCAGAGATCGCGAACGTGTCTTCGCGCCTATGATGTCTGATTCTTGGTCGGGAGCGTCATTCTTGATCAAAATCTTGACCTCGCAGGATCCCTTAAATGCCATACTATTGTTAAAACGTGTTTAAACCTTCCGTTCACCGATTGGTGGGATATTGTTGATCAATTGCCATCTCGATGAAGCCACCAGCGGGTCTCTGGCAGCGGCTCCGGGACGCTCTGCCGGCGCGGATACCTGCGCCAAAGGTGCTCCCTTGTAAGCATCGCTTCTCTAAGTGCACATTCTATGTAGGCTTTGGACACGACAGGGCCGAATAAGCTCGTGGAGTCGGCGAAGGGCTATGTTGCCACGCAGACGGGAAAGGCCGCAAGCGCACTGCCGTCACGGATAACACAGCCCAAGGTCGTACGTCGGTAGCATATCTAATTAATCGTACCATCGCTGTAGGTCCTGAAGGCGGCAGCGCCGAGTAAGCTCTTGGAGTCGGCGAAGGGCTTTGTGGTTGCGCAGACTGAGAAGGCTGCGAGCTCGGCTAAGAATGGAGTTAGCATTCTGCAGCAAAAAGCCACGTCTAAGTTGCAAGATGCGCGAGATCACGTTGCATCGAGCACCCAATATCTGAAGACATCGTCGCAGAACAAGCTGCGGCAGGCCGGCACCGCCGTCGTGGATGCCTCCAGGCAAACACTGGAGCGCACAGGGTCCAGCATCATCGAAGTGTCCAAGACGACGGTACAGAGTGCTCAGGACCGCGTGGCCAAGGCGTCTGCTGGAGCCTTTGGGGCCACTACGGATGCTGTGCGAGCTGGCGCGTCGACGCTCCAACGTCGTGTCGTGGAAACCGTGGATCCTCGTGAGACAGCCCGCAAGCTCCGCAACCAAGTGTTGCTACTCGTCTTTTCCGGTATCTTTGTCTACGGCTTTGCATCTGCGATTCCCCCGGCCGTCTCCAAGTACCTCATCGAAAAGGAACGCCTTGCTGAGCAGCACCGACATGAACGGTCTCACGAATCTTCGTCATGACCTCCTATACCAATCACTCAACTAGATGTTCATTGGTATAATCAACAGCCACTGCCATATTGAGTCGTCGATAGTCCTCTACAGTATTCACAGGCAGCACACACGTACAAACCTGAAATCAATTCAGCGTTAAGGCAGTCTCTTTGCAGTCGCGAACGCCCTCCAAACGGGAGAGAGTGTCTGCCTACTAAAGATATCTCAATTGGAACACCGCTCATGCAATACGGTCACCAAAGTCCACATGGTGTCCCTTGAGGTCATCTGGACTCTACGGTACGAACAGTGGCTCTAAGGATTACTAGTAGTTCATGATTGCATCGCGACATCGCTTCCTGTGATCGATCGACACTGCCACTGCATTTTAAATTAACGTTGAAACTCGGATTTAAATAGCTTGGCACACATCGCGAAGATCTTCCATGACCGTATCGCACTCGATGACCTGGTACCACAAGTCCATGCGCTTGAAATCATCAGCGTGGTCGTTGAGCGCCCCCACAATATCTTCGAGCAGCGGCAGCCACTGGCAGATTTCGTTTGGTTTCGTTTGTACCACGTTGCGAATGGCTTTGAGACGCTTCAGATAGACAGCTCCCGTGGTCATGTCGAGGCCGAACATCGTGGCATGGTGCACAAGGCGTTCGAGATTCTCGATAAGCCACAGGTACTCGGACGTCATGAGCATCGACGCCGTAAGCACGCTCTTGGACAGAGTTCGTTTTGCAGCAAAGCTTTGCTGGCGCGAAAGTTCGACGTGGCTGCGCCGAGTCTTTGCGAGGGCGTCTGTGGCGGACGGTGCTGTGGTGTTGGCGGCGCAGGCAGTCATGAGCGACGAAAGAAAACTAAGCGTTAGCCCGATCGCAAACGTGAATGACATGGTAAATGTGGGAGTGTCGTTGCGGTGTGGGGGCGCAGTTAAGTTGTGGCTGCTGCGGTGGCGGCTCAAAGTCGTGTCGTGCATGGCTGGCGAAAAGATAATTGATCTCACGAGGCCGAGATGCTTGAAGCAGCAGGTGGCGAATAAAATACCCATCCACCAATGTGATCGGCGCTTTTGTATACCGGGACGAAAAATTCAATTCCGCCCGGTCGGGACATGCACGCCAACCTCATGACATGGGCATTCCCGGGGGCCGGCCGCGACGCGTCGGAGACAGTGGCCTCAAGTGCAGCCGCTTGCGACCGTGGGTAGCGGAGATGTCAAGTGCCGTCGTGTACTGTAGGGGAAAAGGACACAAAGCCAGTGCATATCGCAGGTCCTGAGAAAAAGAGCCGTGGGATGTCTGCACCATTGATTAGGTAGGATTGGTGGCGGTTATGAACAGTGTTAGAGCAGACTCATTGATGTTACATGACAGCGTGCTATTGCACGGCGTTGTCAACGCTGCACCGACTGGGTTGTGAAGACGAGTCTACTCGCTAGTGCAATGCGTGGTTGCGGAGATCGCCTCGAGCCCTAGTCCAGCCGCGACGAAATCACGTTGGAGGGTTGCGATGGATAGCAATGCATCTTCTGTGAATCTAACACTCATGTAACACCTTTTCTAACGTGTTAAAAGCGAAAAGGCAATGTGGACATGTCGCGGCGACAAGATCCTCGACACGCAACGAGCGTCCTCGAGAATGCACTGCTCCATTGAGTGGTGCGGTGCAGACGAGCAACGTACGCCGGTCCTATGCCCGTCACGTCAAGTGCCTTCGTCCAACTCGATGATTTACCGGAGCTGCGTGTCGTCGATCAGCTCCTTGGTAACTCGGAAGGGTTGCCATAGCTTGCAAAAACGACAGCCGCGACGGAGTAAACCCCAGGGCATTGAATTTGGAGAAAATTGTCTTGCGGGATCGTATATTGGATGACCGTGGTTGCGGGCGACCCGTTCGCACTCGGGTCTGGCAGGCACGTGGCACGAACCGAGAGACTGACTACAGCACTGCGAGGACAGCCAGTGCCACCCAAGGTCCTATGACGTCTGCTGCAATCATCAAGAGCGATAAGCCACGTACGCAGTCGACGCAGGGACGATGCATTTGTTGGTACCCAAACACATTGCCGCGATGACAGGGCTGGGTGACGGTGCAAGGCACCCCAGGTTAGCATTGCCGAAAGCAGCACTTGTGATTGCGTCGATGTGGTAGCCCACTGGACACGAAAGGAGCAAATGCGACTGAGCTGGAACCGACGAGGATACAGGATACGAGCCGGGTCCATCGCCACAGAGCAACTGGACGCTCAAGCGCTTGTAGATCCATGGGCAGGGATCGCCAAACACACTAGCCAAGCACGTGAGAAGGCTCTTGTGGGTCGAACTACCTGTTAGATGCTGTAAGCGTGCACCCGCGTTGTCCGAGGCAAGTCCTCTGCACGACAGATACGCTCGATCGCGCGTTGCACGAACCCAGTGAAAAGGCAAAGGGGCGCAGCGGTGCCGGTAGTGGCGCGACTGTATAGCGAGTCGCAGCAGGCACGAGGTTGCCCTGGGGTTTCGTAGGTGGCGTCGTCGCTGTGCGCACGGCGGTTGTCAGTGGAGGCGGCGTTGCTCGAGGTGCGCTGGTAGAAGGTACAGCGGTTGGTGGTGCAGTGATGGGCGCAGTGGTTGTTGACACGGCTTCCGTAGTTCGTGGCCAACTGGTGGAGGGGGCTGGTCGCAGGGTAGTCAAGGGAATAGCGCGAGTCGTTGGTGGTTGTGTCGGAGGTGGTAGAGTCGTGGTGGGGGCTGCAGTGGTTGCAAACGGCGTTCTTGTGCTGGCTGGCAGCGTGGTAGACTCATCGGGACAAGGGGTTGGAGTCGTGTGGGAAAGCACCGTTGGCGAAGTAGGTGTTGTTGAGGGGACTGTTGTTGGACCGGCAGGCAGCTGCAATGATTGTTCAGGCATGGAGGCGACGGGATGCGCAGATGGGGCTGGTGGAGTTGTGCTCGATCGTGTGCTATCTGTAGGAGTTGGAATCGGCGTCGCTGGTGTTACTATTGAGTCGTTTGTTGCTGGTAACGACGGTGGTGTGGCTGGCGATTGCGAATGTGTTATTTCCAGCGGTTGTGGGGTTGCGCTATTCGTCGAAGGCTCAATCACAGGGGGCAACACGGTCTTCGGCGGGAAACTTGTGGATATCTCTGGGATTAGCGCTGATACAGAACCGTGGCCGAAGGCGTTGATTGATGGGAATGCCGACACTTCAGGCGTTGGTGCCGCAAACCGCGTTGAGGCCGGCAGCTTCGATGATATTGACGCAGCGCTAGTCTCTGTCGGTAACGTAGCATTTGTCGGAACTGCCGTCGGTGGAGAAGTTGGAAATATAATCGCACTGAAGTTTGGGTCGGCAGTCCGAGGCAGTGTTATACCTGGAGTCGAGGTCAGTGGTGCTCTTGTCGTTTCGATGGTTTCGCTGGTAGTTGGTGTGGTGAGCAAGGTGTCGCTGCCAGAAACAATGCCTGGCAACGGGGCCACAGTTGTCGGTGGCTCCGTCTCTGGTGCTCTCGATGTTGGCCACGGGGACGTCGGCCAGGGTGGTGAGAGAGATGTGGACGTTGGGGCTGGTCTTGGCTGAAGAGTCGTTTCGCCAAAGGGCACCGTGGTGCTCTCGGTTGGCGTTGTTGTGCGCATGGGAATCGTTGACGTTGGTGGATCTGCCGTCACGATAGGCACTGAAGTCACCGAGGCGCTTGGGAGTGCAGTTGTGTATAAGGCTGGCTCGGTAGCATCCCATGGTACTGGGGTCGTCTTAACGGAGCCGATGGTCCCTTGCGGTGCTGGCACATCCATCGTCGTTGGCTCTAGTGTGAGGCTTGACCACAACGTCGTTGGCATCGGAGTGTGTGGTGGTTGAAACGCGGAAAGTGTCGTCGGCACCACCGTCATCTCGTTGACACTCAGGGACGCTTGATTTGTTGGCGTTGGCGACGGGGTAGCGGTCAGTAGAGGGAGTTCCGACGACATTGCCGTGGTATCTGGCGGTGCATTTGTATCGACACTTGTGGGCATGGGTGGCGCCGTTGTCTCGCCGACGCTAGCCGATGACACTGGGGTTGGTGACTCCGTCGATAGTTGCGGTGCAAGAGAAGTCAGTGTTGGAGGTAGCGCCGAAGCCTCAGCCGTCACTATGAGAAATTGAGACCACGTCGACGCATGAGTGATCGTTTTGTACCAGGTATTGAGCTCCCTGTATCTGAGGCTGGAAGTGTCACGAGCGGTGGCATTGTTCCTAGCGAGGCATTCAAGGTGCCCGCCACCGTCGTCGTTGGCGGGACAGGAGTTGCCCTCTCGCCCGCCGGTGTAGGCGTCGGAGTCGTCACTGAAATTTCAGTCGGCGCTGCCAATGGCGCCGATGTGTTCGCGTTTGGGCCTTGTGATACCGGTTTTGGCATTGGCGTGTTGGTCATGCTAGAACCATGGGAGGGTAGAGCTGTTGTTGGCACGAGAATGGAACCATTGGCACTCGATGAGCCGCTGCCTCCGAGTGTCGACGGCCGATCGTTTGCAACAGGAATTACAGACGTCGACGGCGGTGTTTCAGAAGGCGGCATCATCGTTGTTATCGTGGGAAACGTTGAGCTCTCGAAGGAAATCGCCACTGGCTCCGTGGAATCAGGCGTTCTTTCGTGTCCTGACGGCTGCACCGCGGTCGTCGTGTTCGTTGCAGTTGTGATATTTTCCTCCGCGCGGGGAAGGCTTGACGAAGGTATCGGGAATTCCTTTGGCGGCGATGTCGGGACAACTGTCGCGTTGGCCAACGCTGGCACTTGTGGTGTACGAGTCGTTGCTGACACTGGGGTGGGCATCTTTGGTGTCGTTGGGACCAGGGGCGTCGTCTGTCGGGTTGCGAGAGGGGTTGGGGCTATGGTGACCTCCGGCAGCACCATGCACGTGTACTGAATGGCGTACGCAATGGACTGGACGTCAGTGGCATCGAGTGTCGTCTCGGGCTGCAGCTACGTAAAAGACTTAGTGATCACGGGCGCTGAGACGCGCAACCTTTTCTAGGGCGTTCACAGTACAGTTGAACAATTTATCGAAGTACTCGACCTCGGCGGTCGAGTTGACGGATGTTTTCTGCGTCTCCACGGAACCCAGGATATCGTTTGCACTGAAGCGCGTCTGAGTGGCATTGGGCGGGAGTAGGACGACAGGCGCCGCGTCGTTGCCGTCTGCAATGGGGCAGTTCGCTTGGACAATGGGCAAAAGGTGGACCCAGTCGATGTTAGCATCTCCCTAGAACAAAGCGCACCCTCAGCACTGCATATTGCCAAAGGGATCGTGCGTACCTGCGAATAGCTTCGCGCTATGCAGTCGAGTAGGGCGTCGTACGCCGTGGATATCGCGGCTGCCAAGTCCGTGGCGGCGACTTCGACGCGGAGCCGCGCGAGTGCGGCGTCGCTCTCGAGTTGTGCACTGAGCAGTGCTTTGGCGTTGCCCTGTTTGATCTGGTCAAGCGTCGTTGTCGTGACTGCTGGCCACGGATGTAGCATTGCAAACGTGCACACCGCGGCAGTCAGTAGCGCAGCGACGATGACGCAGTGGTGTCGCCGACGTCGCCGCGGCCGAGACCACCGCTGAGGTCGCTCCTCAACAGCACTGCCGTACACCGTGCGCATACTGCCGCCGCCGTTTGAAAATCACCGACGAGCGGTTGATATGTCGTGCAGTTTCAAGTTCCAAGATTTGTGATCCACCGACGCGTCTCAAGCTACACGCAGCGGAAAGAAGACGGAAGAGACCCCGAATCCATGAAAACTCTGCCGCACTGCATGATGAAGGGCTCTCGAGTGCTTTAGAAGAATTGGCAGGAAATGCAGCCCATGCTGCGCTGATCGGTGATCAGAAGCACAAAATCCAAATAATCTTGAGGCGAAGTTACCAACTAGGAGTCGTATCCTCCAAGATAAGAGCTCTAACTACACCATGCACTGCACCCGCGGGCAGTCGCCATCGCCGCCGCTTACGATGCATGCTTCTTGGCAGCACCGAAGGCCCAGTCGCCCGCACTCCTCGCGCGGCTCTTCCTGCTGCTTCCATCGCCGCTTGCGTGGGCCGACGCGCCGTACCTCCTGCGGCAAGCGACGCTCTTCCGCGCGCTCCACGGCGCCGCGACGGAGCCTTGTCCTCCAAGATAATAGCTCTAACCACTCCATGCACTACTACCTGACACAAACGAAGTGTGGATTTCCAGGCCGCACCACAATAGTACAGTGGATATCCACAAGATATGTTAATCTACAATTTTGTCACCCTTCTTTGCAGTCGACAATGCAGTTTGCCATTAAGTGTCTATGGAATGCACATCAACGCTGCTCGAATGGATCAATTGAATGAGCGTCCGCCGGGCGCTACCGCTAAAGGGGACACACTTGAGAGGAAGTACGTCCGCCCCACCGACGTCGTTGCAACGCCCTCGATGAATGCTACGATGCAAGTGAGCGCCATACAAACAAACAAGCACATTCAAGCGCAAAGACTACGTCGTTTGTGAACCAACCTCGTAACAGAGTAAATATGCTTCAAGACGAAGGACACGAATCTTGGTGCGATACCTTCTCGACCCTTGTCTTGATAGGCGTCTTCGCTCGTTTATTTCAGGTTGGACGGCTTCGACCTTTGCTTTCGGGACTGCGCAATGCATCACCATGCATTCCAGTAAGCTCCTGGTTCTGCACATTCTGGCTGCCCCCCACCCCACTCGCAGGCACACGCTTTTGTCCAACCTTTCGCTGAACACTGCGATGTTTCATACACGACAATGTACTCTTGTCCTGGCAGTATCGGCGGTAAGGCGTGAACCTTGTTAGCCGCATCTCATTTGCTCATGTGAACTTACCCGCGCACCATAAACTCAACTCTCCAAGACCCATCGACAGAGTCGGCAGTTGAGCACCGCTTGGCCATCACATCATCCACGTGCTTGTAGATGTCTGCGCCGCATGAGGCTGCGGTTGCGGGCATTGATCGTCGTACCGTCCACTTGGGCGGCAAAGGTCTTTTGCACCACGGCAATGTTCTCCATGACCTCGTCCTTGTCGGCGCCGCGGGCCTACGACACTAAGCTGGCGACGCAGGGGTAGCGCAGGGGCAGCGCACAATTTGGATGTTTTCGACAGCGCCTTGCAGCGCCGAGTGGATAGCCTTCGTCGCTCGGCGCTGCGCGTCGCCGAGGCTCGACATGATGCTGCTCACGTTGGTGGCCTCTTCGACGACCCGCCCAATTGGGGTCATGACCTCTGCGTGCAAGCCGGAGGCGTTGTCCGCGAGGCCTCGCACTTGCCGGTCGAGCACCTCGAACTGGTCGCTGTAGTCGGGGATCGCCGCCCGCTTCTCGTCGAGAGCTGCGCGGAGCTCGGTCGCTAGCTCCACGCTCGAGGCCTCGCACTTGGCTTTGATCGCCTCGATGGGGTTGGGCAGCGCAACAAACTGTTTTTGCGATAGAATATATTAAACCGATCACATGACGTTCGATCCGCCATGCCCTCTTCCTAAACTACGTGCGCATGGCGTTGAGGTATCGGATGTTGAGCCAGAGCTTGGGCTTGCCTTCGTCGGCAACGAGGTCAAACGGCAGCGGAGTCGTCTCAGGCAGCGCAGCGAGACTCGCGGCTTCGGACCCGGTCGAGCTGCGCTCCTCCGTGAGGTCGTCCGTCGTGAACAGCGTGCTTGCGCGCAGGTACGTCGACTCCCACGGCGCTTCGACGCTGGCCGTCGAAGTCTCCGTTGAGCCCGAGCTGGGCGGATCGATGGTCACGCTCTTGGAGAAGAGGCTGCCGGTCGTCACCTTGCGCCGCTTGAGGAACTCCTTGATGCGCGCGTTCGACTTAAAGCGCGCCGGGATGGCTTGAAAGTGGCGGTAGACGTCCTCGACCGACAACGTGAGCGTGCCGAGGATCTTTTTGGGCACGGGTTTGCGCTTGTGCGCCACGACAAAGACGAGCGCCATGTCGACTGACGTCACGTCCACCACGCGCGACTGGTCGAAGGTCGGCGCTGCGGTGCCTCGCTTGGTAGCCGTCTTGAACTTGTCGACGAGGCGCCCGAGCGAACCGTCCTTTTCGACCTCCACCAGCTGCACATACACCTGCACACTGTAGTTCATGGCCAGCCCCGTCACCTTGACGACATGGATCTCCATCTCCGAGATGATGTTCGAATCGAGCAGCGACTTGAGCGGCGCCGCGTCGAGCTTGCGAGCAATACGCCGGGTGCCGTCGAACTCCTTGGCGTCCATCAGGTGCGTTGTGTTGTGAACGCTTTGCGACAGCTTCTCGATGGCGCCGAGCGTACCGATGAGCGGCGATGCAACAAGCCCTAGAGTGCCTTGACCCACCCCACGGGCAAAGCCTTTGAACCCGTCGTCCTTGGCGCCTTGCACCGGCTTCGTGACAAGACCTGCGACGCCCGTGGCGAGGGATTTGCCCAAAAGCACGCCGCCTTGCAGCAGGCCCTCGGGCAGGTGGCGCGGCTCGTGATCCTCTTCCTGGTTTTCAAAGTACGTGGCCTTCTTGATGATGTCGCCAAAGCCGTTGGCTGCCTTGCCGATGGCGTCCGACGGCGCACCGACGATGGTTTGCATGAGAATGACAGCGCCTTGGCCCTTCTTCTTGCTCTCGCCCTTGAAATCGCGCTTGGTCTGGCGCGCCGCAAGCGCCAAGCCGTCTGTGATCTCGTTAAAAAGGCCGACAGGGTCGCCCATGAGCTCGAGACTGCCCACGACCTTGTACCACTGACCAAGCATGTTGCCAACGAGGCTGTCCCAAAGAATGATGTTGTAGATCAGGTCGTCCTTGTACACAAACTTGTCGGCCATCGTCACCGGATGGATCGTAAACTCTGGCGTCACGTGAGCGATGCCGCTGATGATGCTGCCCGCTGTGTTGCCGAGCAGCGACATGAGATACGTGTCGGGCGCGTCCGGGTCCGAGTTGAACACCAGGTGCAGCATGTACTCGGAGATGGCGCACTCCTTGACATACATGTTTTGCCCGAGCATCGACGGATCGGGCCACGCCAGGCGCGAATCCAGTAGCAGCCGCGTCGCTGCGATGCCGGCCGCTGCCACCTCGTCTGGCGTCTGCGGCGGCCAAAAGAAAGCGTAAAACACATCGAGGACCTGCAGCGAGTAGTCGAGATTGAGCTTGAGCGCGAGCGACCCGATCGTCGCGTGGAGTTCATCCACAATGAGCATCGCGCCGTCGTAGTACGAGTCGATGGCAATCTTCATGCACGGGTGCTCGCCCTTCTCGGCAAGCCAGCCTTCCCGGCGGTGGCTGTTGAAGCCCGAGTCCACAGGCGCCAACACGATCGGGTACATCGTGTGCGGTGTCATGTCGTCCATCTGCAGGTGGTGAAGCTCGTATGTTGTCTTGTGTGAGCCCGCGCCCGAGTGCATACGCAGCCCTTCCATCGTGATGTTCATGACTTCGCGCGGCGTTGCATCGACGATCGTGATGCCAAGCCCGTGCAAGCCAACTTCGAGCGCCATGTCGAACCATACGTCGGGTAGCCGCGTGCGGCGATCGTGGTGGTACACCGGCGCGTCCCCGACCGCCAAGACGCGCGTGGTGCCGTCGATATACACTTCGCCATGGAGGTAGACGTGGCCGTCATCAGGCGTCAACCGCTCGAGGCGGTGCACACTCTGCATCGGTACCAACACTGGAATGCGCGAGGTGCCGACAAACACCTTGAGTTTGGCATCTTTGGCCTGTGGCTGGTCCCACGCATACGAATGCCACGATCGCGGGGGCAGCACGATCTCTTCGGCGTGCTTGACGCCAAGCTGTGCGTACCGAATGGCGTATTGGGTCGAGCGGTTCTCGATGCGGAGCTCGGGGGTGCGCGTTCGGTCGCGCAGAGTTACAAAGGTCGTGAGCCCGTCGGGCTGCACGTCCACTTCGACGATCGGCGCTTCGCTCAGCGGCCCGCGAAGCCACATGCTAGCAGCCGCCTTCTCTGTCAGCGCCAGTGCGGGGCCCCAGGGGCCGGGTTCGGGCCAAAGCGCGTCGATGTGGGCGTCACGCAGCCGCAAGGCTGGCTGGTGTGCGTCCTTGCCCACAAAGCGATAGACAATCAGCGCGCTCTCGGGCTTGAGGCCAACATTGATCTTGGCTGTCTCCAGAGGCAGCTGCGACACGGCGCCTTTGTGCAGAGTCAGAGGCGTAAGCTGCAACGGCCGCGCGACCGTGTTCTTGAAAACGAACCGCGGCACCAGGCGCAGGATCTTGGTGTGCTGGAACTGGCCCGGCGCCGCAAGGATCTCGTAGCCAAGCACACACGCCGTGAGGCCACAGCTCACCTCAGCGCGGGTGCCGACAGCGGCCAGGTCGACGGCGGCCGAAAACGGCGTGCGCTTGAAATCGGGCAGGTACTTACGCACATGGGCGGCGAGGCCAGCCTGGTGATCCTCGGCCGGCGGAGTCTCGGCGTATGGCTGCAGCGCAAGCGTCGCCTTCTCGGGCGCACACACCAAGAGCGGCACATTGTGGAAGTGCGGCCCAAAGTACGCTGTGTGCTGCTCCTGTGTGCACAGTTTGCCATGCGGCACCTTGAGCCGCACCTCGAGGCCCGAGTGATTCTGGACCCAGTACGGCGCAAAGATGTCGATGGAGCGGACGCCCTCCCAGCGGCGGAGCACGCGGACAGTGGGGGCGTCGGGTGCCACCTGCACCTCTGTCGAACCGGCGTAAGCGCGCGGAGGCGCGTCGAGGGGCACCGCCACCGCTGGGGACCATACACCCGAGGGGTGCACGTCCGTGCCTGGGGCCAGCAGTCGCAACCGTAGGTACGCGGGCTCGGCGAGGCTGAGTCCCGATATCTGCACAGCGCCGCCGCTCTCGATACGCCCGCAGCGAGCGTTAACTTCGTTGACGTGCGCAAACCATGGCGTGATCGTGGCTGGGTCGGGGCCCTTGGCTTTTTTGGGTTTCTTGGTCACCGTCGACGCCCGCGCCGCCGATGCCACCGACGCTACCGATGCCACGGACGCCACGGACGCCCGTGACACGGACAGCAGAGGAGACAGCAGCGGGTGCAGCCCCGGAACGTCGCTGGCCTGGACGACGGCGTACTCGACGACGCACGGCAGCGTGTTTTGCACCACAAGCTGCGGCTGCAGATCGATCGACCACGTGCCCTTGCGGCACTCGATCGTCGTGGGCTGGCCGTCGATCTCGAGGTACGAGTGCGGCGCACCGGCTCCGAGAGCCCGACCTGGGGCTACCGACAGCGGCAGCGCGTTGCTCCAGTCGACCTCGCCCACTTGGCGGATGGCAAACGAGCCCGTCTCGACCAGCGGCAGTGGGATGCGCAAGTAGCTCATGGGTGCAACGGCAAAGAAGCACTCGCCCGTCGTGGGTTGCGCCGGGTTGAGCACCGACACGTCGCCGTTGGCGTCGTACAGCACGATCTCCGTGAGCTTGGACGTGGCGTTGCGAATGCACTCGGCCGAGCGCACCTGCACCGTCATGCCGTACGTGCTGTCGACCGTCGTGTGGACCGCCACCAGCCGCGGCGCGTACTGCGGGCCGTAGGTCGCAATGTAAGAGGACGCCCACTTGAAGCCTGTCGGCAGCTGCCGGAGCAGGTAGATGGCACGTGTGATGTCGTCGACTGTCGGCGCCGCTTGGTTGAGCAGCTCGACTGCGGCGTCGTACTTGGCCTCGTCGCTGGTGAACGTTGCACCGAGCTCTGGAACGAGATCGACGATGACGTCTTCGCCAAGCCGGTCGAGAGGGATGCCGTGGACATCTTCGTAGCCAGAAACGACGAGCGTCAGTGTGCGTTGCACCACTGGCCGCGACTTGGCCAAGGCCGCCTGGAACTCCTTCCAGCTCACTTGCCCCGACTGGTCCGTATCGGCGAGATCCATGAACTTTTGAACCTCTGTCTCAACCTCGGCCTCCGACAGCGACGCGTATGACTTCAGCACCGATTGCAGCACGCGCCGCACCTCGGGGGCCTCGAGCTCACCGCTGTGGTCTTCGTCGGCGAGGCGAAAAGCGGCCCGCATTTCTTTCTCCTTCATGTTCTCGTGCATGGCGCCTTGCAGCTCCTTGACTTCTTGGACAAGCTTGCAGCATTCGTACGCACCGGGCTTGAGTTCGACGGTGTCCGAAACCACGGCGCCGCCGCACTGTACGTTGCTGGCAATCGGCATCCCCACGTCGTTGTGCACCCAGCAAAAGCCACCGAGGACCTTGACATGCTCGCGGACCTTGGCGCTTGCGACGTCCGACTCGGCGAAGGCGGCCGTCGTGGCGTTCACTGCGGCCATGAAGCCCGCTGTGAGGTTCAGGTGCAGGTAGTGGTCCGAGACGACAAGCAAGTTGAGCTCACCGCCCACCTCCTTCTGCAGCACCATGTGCACGGGGTAGTACTCGAGGAAAGGCTCCAGCTGCCGGGCCTTGGTGTTGTAGTACTTGCAGTAGATGCTGCCGCGTAGCGTGGCGACGCCGTGGTTGGCGGCGCGTTTGGTAGCGTCCACGTCGCCCGCCGACTCCCACAGGTGGCTCGTCGCCTTGAGCTTGACCTCTTCAAACGCGAGCTCGAGCGCCGGTACGTGCGCAGGCAACAAGCTGTCGACGACGCGGAAATAGAAGCCACCGAACGCCGTGACGACACTGGAGGTCACAAAGACGGGCGCTTGGACAAACACAGCGGCCTCAGGGGCCTCGGCCTCGCCAAGAGCCGCCAGCGACTTGGCAACCGAGCTTGCGTGCTGATTGAAGAGATCCTCGAAGGCAGCAGCCCCGGCACCCATGAGTTGGTTGCCCGACAGCAGCCACGGGCTTTGCTCACTGGGTTTGACGAGTGCCGGGTTCACCAAGCGCGTCCACGCCTCCTGTGCAAACTCGTAGCTCTTGAACGTACGCACCAGCTTTTGCTGTACGACGCGGGCGCTTTGGCCGCCGAGAGACGTGCGTGTTGCGCCCGTTTGCTCCGTGTATCGCGTCCAGAACACCATAAGCCGCGCGTTGTCGGCAAGGTGCACGGCGGCGCCGGTGGTTGGGTGCACACTGGGTACGTGGCTCCGATTGAGCTTAGGGTGCACGTGCTCCTGGCCCGTGAGAGGCAATGTTCCCTGGTGCAGCATCGCGTAGTGCACACGGTCGCGGTCGAGCGCCGCTTGAAACTCGTCGAACGAGATGTCACCGCTGTGGTCGGCATCAACCATAGCCAGCAATGCGGTCTCACACGCCTTCATCTCGTCGTGCGTGAGTCCGAGGTCTTTGACCAGCGCCTCGAGCAGTCCAAAGATCTCGTCGTGGTCGAGGGTGCCGCCGCCGTCGCGGTCAAGCCGCTCGAACTGCTGCCGCAGTCGTGCCATGTTCTCGGCCTCGAGCCGGGCCGTGCGAGCGCGAGCGACGCGAGCGGCCCGCTGCTGTTGCGCGGCCAGCTCGGCGTCAGTCGTGTTCGTGGCCACCGTGATACGCGCCTGGATGGCGGCGAAAAGCCCAATGTCGTCCTTGCTCACATTCAGTGCAAAGTCCGACACTTTGAGCGCCACGTGTCGGTGCGCGAGTGGTCGCGGCCCTGTCGACGGCAGCACCAGTGTCTTGCCTGCGAGTGCAGGCTCGTCGGGGAGCTTAGCCTGCTTCACGGCCGACTGCAGCACGCCCCACTGCCGCTTGGCGCGCTCCGAGCCACTGGCCGCCGTATGCAGGCGGCGCGCTGACGGCTCGGGCTTGGCAAACGTCATCTCGTAATGCAGCTCGAGGTCGACGCCGTCGCCTTCGAGCTCAAGCAGCGTGCGGAGCCCAGGCAGATGAACGTCGATGCTGTCGTCGTCCATCGAGATCGTGCACGGCTGCAACGCCACATCCGCCATTGTAAGCACGACGGTCTCGCGGAACTTGGAGCTTTCAACGACGACCACCACGTCCGATGTAAAGGCGAGTTGATGCGAGCGGTCTGTCGACGGGTCGCTGAGGAGGCACACCTCACAGCCCGTCACTGTCATGCGCGCCGTGAGCTCGGTATGACCCAGCAGCGACGGATCATAGACCTTGGGCGCATCGGCTTCGTACACAAGCACCGTAGGCGGCGGCGACGGCATGTCATCGGCGTCGCGCCACACAAGCGAGTCCTCGTCGTCCGCCAGCGCCGGAGCAAAGACCGCATCGGCCTCGTACAGCGGCAGCAGCAGCACCAGCAGCGAGCACTTGGTCAACGCCACGGTGGCCGTCGTCGCGGCGCCCACAACGCCATATCTCACAGTCAGAACGTGCTCGCACTCGCTGTTGCGGCCGAGCAGGTGCGGAAACACGTTGGTTGGCGACTGCCGAGAGTCCGTGAGGCTGATCGCGCGCACAGTAAGATCCAGGGACAGCTGGTCGCGGTCCACAGCCGTGGTCTGGAGGCTCTGGCGCAGCGCGACGGCGACTCCGTCGACGGCGAAACGCAATAGCGGCGCCTCCGGGGTTCGCCCAACGTGAAGTGCCACCGACGGCCAGGCGACTGTCACCCGCACCGCGCCGATGACCGACGGGGACCGGAGCTTGGGATTGTAGTGGTCCACGGCCGTCTCGAGGAGCTTGTGCAGGTCGGCCGCCGCCTTGGTGTCCTCGGCAACGCGCGGTAACGCCTCCCCGAAGGATGGGATCGACCACCCGAGCGCGTCCCGCCGCAAGGAGAGCACGTCGGTGGCTAGCGTCGTGGCTTCCACGGTGGCGAGGAGTTGCTTGCGGGCGGCGATGGCCGCGCGGTCGCGGTAGGAAGCGACGAAGCGGGTGATCGTCGACGCATGTGCCAACTGCGCAGCAGCCCGGTATGCGGCGATGTACTCGGTGCGTGTGGCTTCCGGCACGACGCTGCAGATTTCCTCGTTGTGGCGGGCTGCCTGCGCATACCAAAGACCGTATTCGGTGCGGGGCCGTAGCACATCCATGATGGTCTGCACCTGGTCGGGAACGATGTCAATCCGCAGCGGCGAGAGCGCGACGTCGACGCCCACGTCCTTAGGCGCGTGGTGGAGACCTTGCAACACCTGCGGCAACGAAAGGTGTACGCGTACCGTAAACGGTGCGAGGAGCGGGAGGACGACTTCAGCTTCGTCGGTGTCGTCGGCGCCCGCGTCGATGGACGTGGCGATCGCGAGGTCTCGCAGCTCAAACGTGCGTACTTGCAGCGAGCCATCGGTAGGAGACGCCGTAGCGGGCGACAGCACGAGGCCGCCGAGAGTGATTCGGACGGTTGTGTGATGCGAGAGTGCGGACGGCGGGGGGCGCGCGACGATTGCAAGGTTCGTGATGGCGAAGGCGACCTGGTTGAGAACGGCATCGAGCGCAGCGAGGGGTCGGTGCATCTGTTGCAGTGCGGCGTCGACCGTCTCACCCCACACACCCGCCAGGAGTGTATACTCGTTCGTCGTGTTGGTTGAGGTCGTCACGGGCTTGGTGAGTTGGGCGAGCTTCGCTGTGATCGTGGCCGTCCAGGACTCGAGGAGGGCTACGCGGGCGGCCCCCGCCGCAGCGACGTCGGCAGCAAAGCGCTCTTTGTTTTCGGTCTGCTTCCAGCGCCACTGCTGCGCCTCATCCATGACCAGCTCAATGGTGATGCCGTCGAGGAAGAGGCCCACTTGTGGCATGTGCGTGTAGTCGTTGCGCAAGATGCGATGCGCGAGGCCGAGCCACGGAAACGCAAGCGTGAGGCGGCGAATATGGGCAACGCGCGAGGAGGCAGGAAGCCCTAGCATCCCTGCCACCATCGGGCGCAACGCCGACTCGAGAATCAGGTTGTCGATTTCAAGCGTCCCACCAAGAACTGACCAACGTAGTCGGATCGTTTGGTCCACGTACAGCGAGCCATACCGGCGGGCGAGGAATGTAAGGGCGCGGTCGCCGACGAGCGCCAGCACTACGCCTGTCGCCAGCGCGAAGAGCAGCATGTACCAGGCCGCGCTCATGGCGACGGACGGTAGCCACCACAGGAGTTGCAACATCGGCGCTTCCTCGGCGGTGAATTTCGGATTGGCCTCCGCCAGGATTACGGAGAATCCCCCGTGACAATACCGTAGTAACGGCGCCCCTACCCTTTTTATTTTCTCCAAAAAGTATCCTGGATACAATTTATAAATAAAGCTTGCATATTTATTTTCTGCCGGTTGTTTTTATTTTCCGCCAAGCTGACTTATCGGGAGTGTCCCAGAACCCACCGTCAACTGGCGCACGCTGTCACGAGCCGCCACATGCAGTTGCCACCGACCACCTTGATCTTACACCGCGCCCGCGTAGGCTGTCCGGCCCGTGGACCCAGCTCCAAAGCGCGGTCTGTGGAGCTGCGATCGTAGCCATCCACGCACCTTCACTACGCGGACATGTTGTCACGCGATCGAGGCATGTGTAGCAGTGCTGCGTAGCGTCTTGTAGCGCTACTGCGGTTGTCGGCTCCCTCGCGCCCAGCGCACGTTGAAGACCGCTGTGCACATGCCACGGCAACGGCGTCGTGTGTCGTCTACGTCTCGGGTCTGCCTTTGCCGTTCGCCCACGTGCGAGTCAGCAGCGCTGAAATTTTGTTCCTCTCGAGTGATCGGTGGGGCTTGGTGCAGTAGCTTGAACAGCAGGGTGGAGCGGCTGGCTTTCATACCTTCCGTGGGTCGATGGCGTATGTACCCAGGGGTACGCAACACGCCGGCTTCGTTGAGGCGTCCGTCGATGTCGGGAATCGTAGGTACACTTGAGCACAAAGCGCGGCGCTGGTGCCACTTCCATGAGCACAGCAAGTCCCGAGAAATGTCGTCGTGGCAACGATGAATTTTCATAAAAAGTACAATTATCGTATTTGAGAGGGAATGCATTTCCGATACATATCGTTTTCAAGAGGTCGTGCTGGCCAAGTCGACGGTGGCGAATGGCAAGCGCCGACAAGCGCCGTGGATGCCAAATGCGGTTGTTTCAATGGAGGTGCTGGTGCAAGCGCGGTGCTCATGGCGGTGGCAGTGGCTGGGCTTCGAAGCGGCGACGGTATCCATGGTGTCGACCCCTCGTGGCGCGGTTTTAATGTGCTAGGTGATGGGTATACAAAGACGAGGTTAATTTTATAAAATTCACTGTGATAGATTCGGCAATAATCTGATCCTAAGCAGTTATTTGATTGCATGGAGCCATTTGCAGAATTTGAGTGGCCCCAGATGCCACACCAAGGCGACCGCCACGGTGTCAAGCGCGCCCATGGAGCGGTCGAAGGCGAGACTGCACAGATGAAACGTATGCGCCATGAGGAGAACCAGGTCGCTTCGCGGGTGGTCTTTGCCCGTGGTTTGCCCGAAGACTGCTTGGAGAGCGAGCTTCTCGCGCTCTGCATGCCATTCTCGTCGGTCGACAAGGTGCTTATGATCCCTACCAAGAACCAAGCATTCGTGGAGCTTCCTGATACGACTGCTGCCACGAGCCTCATACAGTTCTACCAAACGCGTGACGCTGTGATCCGCGGAAAGAAGGTGTTTTTTGCATTCTCCAGCCGAGGTACCATTTGTGCGTCCAAGCCCACAGACATCAAGACGTTCCGGGATTCGTCGCCACGCCGGAGGTCCCGAGACCGCCCGGAACGTTACCCGTCACCACGGCGAGCGGCAAGCAACGGCGCGCGAGGCCGACCATTGTCACCGCCGCGCCACCACGACCGGTACGCCCCTCGACCACAAGCTTCCTATCCGGCCCCGTATGAACCGACGCCGGTACATCGGCCGCCTCCCAGCTACCTTCCTCCTGCAGGCCGTCGCAAGATTCTGCTTGTTACGGTCACCAACCTCGAATACGAAGTTAAAGTCGACACGCTGCATCAGGTGCGATCGTCGCCATTGCTTGCTTTCTCATGCTTGGGCGCAGGTCTTCCAGTCGTACGGCTCTGTGCTCAAGATTGCGACGTATTTCAAGAGCAGCGAATTCAAGGCCCTCGTCGAAATGCTCACGCCCGAACAGGCCGAGGCCGCCTGCCAAGCGCTCCACGGCCGCGACATCTACACAGGCTGCAACCGGCTGCACATAAGCATGTCCGACCACTCGTTTCTCACCGTGCGCTACAACAACGAGCTTTCGCGCGACTTCACGCAGCACAATCTGCCGCCAGGTCCAGGACCCGGTGCCCCCCCGGAGGCCTGGGTCGTGGACGAAGCGCCGCCGCCGGTGTTGGCCGCGCCTCCCCGCGATCATCCAAGCCGCTCCCGCAGCCGCAGCCGGGACCGACGGCCCCACGACCACAATCCACGGCCGGCTCGGGACTACGACCCCAGAGGCCCACCGCCTCGAGACTACGATCCGCGGGGCGCCCCTTCGCGTGCTTACGACGCCCGTGGTCCCCCTCCTCGCGACATGGCCCCCCGGGGGCCGCTTCCACGCGCCTATGACGCCCAAGCCCCGCCTTCTCGCGACTTTGCTTCTCGGGGCCCGTCTCCTCGCGATATGGACTCTCGAGGCCCCCCACCTCGTGACTATGATGCCCGCGGGCCTCCCGCGCGAGGCTTCAACGCGTGGGGCGGTGTGCCCGAAGCCTTTGAACCGCGGGGTCTGACTGAGCGTGAGTACGACCCTCGGGGGGCTCCGAGTCGCGCGTACGACCCTCGTGGGCCGCCAAGTCGCGAGTTTGACACCCGAGGGCCGCCTAGTCGCGAGTACGACCCCCGTGGCCCTTTAAGCCGGGAGTACGATTCTCGACCCCGTGAGTTTGATAGCCGCGGCCCGCCGCCGCGAGAGGTGCCCCCCCGGGGTCTCTCGAGGGAGGGAGGGGGGCGGCCTCGCGACGGCGAGCCGAGGCGAGAAGAGGACCGACGTCGCGGAAGTCGGACGCCGGTGCTCATTTGCAGCAACATGGATGACCACTTCATGGTACGAAGTCGCATGGAAATCCTTCTGAGCGCGGTGTAGAAAGTCGGGTCGCTCTTTACGTTTTTTGGTTGCTTTGGCGACGTGATGCGCATCAAGATCATGTATCGAAAGCAAGGCACGGCGCTCGTGCAGTTCCTGGACGAGTCGCATGCAACGTCTGCCCGGGAAAATCTCAACGGGGTGCTGCTTTGTGGAAAGAAACTGCGGGTGGACTACTCCAAGCACATGGCAGTGGTCATGCCCCGTGCTGATGGTGCCGACTCATTTGAGAAAGAGAACACAATCGACTACTCAAACGCGCAGTCGCATCGGTACAAGCGGCGGATGCTTGCGGAGGTTGCGCCCCCGAGCCCGCTTCTGCATGTGTCGGGGCTTCCTGCGGCGCTGCAGCCCGCGGTCCCCGGGGCGCCGCACCCGGCGGCCGAGCTGTTTGGGCAACACGGCCTCGTCCGCCACTGCCACGAAATCCCGAGTCAGCCCTCGATGGTGCTTATCGAGATGGCGTCACTCGAAGATGCTGTTGACGCCTTGGTTGCCCTTGATAACAGCCTGTACGTCGACGGGCGCCTCCGAGTTTCCTTCTCCAAGTCGGCGCCCCGGGCATAAATGCACGGTCGCCGCTCAATAGCACCCCCTGTATATCCTGTGTTTGGCCCGTTCGGGGTCCCATTCCTGGCCGTTGTAGCTTCCTCCTGTCTTCTTCACAAAGGGTTGTGGCCACAGAGTGGGGCGTGCTAACTGGTGTGTGGTGTTGGCATCGCATCCACGGCCACCTCAGCAACGCAAGGCTAACATTGGTGGTAGCGGACGTACTGTAGCTTGACCGAAATCCATGAGTATTGCGCTGGATCGCAGCGTTTGCAACTAGCAAACTAACGTACAAAGGTTACATCGAATCACGCCTTTAGGTGCCACAGCGGCGAACGTCCCGGGAGCCTGCATTGTTGTGACGTTTACGGGATTACTTGGCGGTCTCGGATTGTAAGCAGCGAGATATTTAGATAGTCGCAGATGTCGCTGACGACAAAGACGGTGTACAATGAATGCGCGCTGACGACGGCTAGGAGGTAGAGGGTGGCGATCCACGCGGCCGGTGCGCTATTGCGAGCGTCGTTCTCATGCATCAACACTATGGGATTCACCTGCTGTACAGTAGACAAAAAATGACGCCAGCGAGGCCGAGTATTACGTCCGGCTGCGCGCCAAACGGTACTTTGCACATGTGGCTGACTATCATGCGCGACTAAACGAGGAGGCGTCAAGACGGCAACGATCTGGTGATGGTACCGAGAGGATGACGTGGCTAAAACCGACGGCAAGGAAAAACGTGTAGGCGTACCCAGAGACGTCGTTGAACAGCATCCACACGATGGATGTTCCGAGAACGCACAGCGTAGGCACGAGCTGGCTCAACGCGCGGGCCTTCGTGGATCGGTTATGCACAAGGCTAGATGCTTGAGCAGAGTTGATGGCTTTCAAGACCATGACGATACTAAAGCGTAGTCGTCAATTGAACACGAGTGCTTACTCGAACGTACTTGTCTTTTGCTTGAAAGGTCATGGCAATGGCAACGACAAGTATAAGAATGTCTCGCACGCTCAGTGTTGCGGTGGCGGTGGCATTCCACACGTCATGGCCTGTAAGCACTCAAGCATGTTCAATGCGCAAGTCGTACCAAAAGCTGCTGTGATCAGCTGCAGCCCCACGAGAAGTAGTAATCCCTCCGTCACACCGACGTAGCCATTGCCGCAACGCAGTGTTCCTAAGACCACAGTTTCAAATCCATGTATGGCAACCGAGTTGTAGATTGTACCGGTATGGTATTCTTCCCATTGGGCCAAGAAGAAAATAATAGACGTGCTTGATAGAAGCGTCATCAGCGACCATGAAGCTCCAGTGCCAATCGCTACACCAACAGCGAGGTTGCTGAAGACGTTGCACAGGGCGTCGCCACCTATGACATCGTCATGCTAAAGTCGACATTTCGTCGCCCACCGTGATCAAGGAGCTGTCCCAACGAACTAGAACTACCCGTACGTCGTGCTTGCTTGCCGTCGATGGCGTCGCACGTTTGGTACAGGAACAAGGCGAGGGCACAAATAATGCACACCTGTTCAAGAATGGAATGAATTGTCGGGGACACCCCACTTCGTACGTCGGTAGGAGCTTCCTCTGTCATTGTTGGCATGCGAGCAAATAGAGCGAGGGACGACGTTATTGTGAGCAACGTGCCGAAGATAGTAATGGCGTTGGGAGCAAGGGTGCGAGGTAAGCGTGCTACGATTGCGTCCCAGTAAACGGTAAACTTGGTGTCCAGCCACGTCAACGAGCCCCTAATATTGGAGTGTGAATCGGCCTTTAGAATACTCTTGTACGGGTGGTATTCATAAGCAGCAATGCCCTTGAGAGCGGCGGACGACAGAAGCATTCAGGAGTCGACGATTGAAATGAAAATGACCGATTTGAGTTGGAAAATCTACCGAGTGAAACGACGGGGCACGCAGAGGCGGGAGAGGTTGAAGCTTGTTTTATCGATTATGTCTCTCTGTGCTGTTTTCTTCTCGCTTAAGCCATTTTTAATTGTTCGGGAAACACCGGTTGAGACAGCAATGGTAATCGAATGACTTCAATCGCCAAACTTCAACGAAACGATATAATGGGAACTTGAAGTTGGGCCGGCGGTCCCGTGCGAGAGGCAATTGCTTCAGTGTTCTGTTGCGTGAAGCCACGTTTGTGCGAGTTCGCTGCATTATTAGTACCGTACTAATTTAGGGTGAGTTCTACTTGATTTTCTGGCCAAAACTTAAAACTTTACCTGAAAAACTATAATCAACCATGCATTCTCGCTTGCATGCAGTTGTCTTGTTGCTTGCCGATATCATGACGACCATATTGACGTTTGAGTACCCACGAAGAATGGATTCGCGTCCGACCACGCAAACTTTACGCTCTTGGATGCAATGAAAGACAAGCCGGAGGCGAGCGTGACAATGAGATCGCGTAGGCGGTCCTTCGAAACATCGATATGCCAGAAGTGAATGCGATCGTCGTGGTTATCGACCACGTCGATAAACGCTGTGAGAACGTGCACAACAGTGTCGTCTTTCAGCACTGGTTTGTCTGCGAGGAGTAGGTGCAAGTGCACATCACGCAGCATGTCACCATGACTGGCCATTAACTCCATAGCTTCTGAAAGTGGGTAGAGAAACACAAGGGTCGAGAGGGCGTTGACGAGAGCGATGATCAATAGCAAATACGTCGGCATCGGCCCGTTGTCTGTGAGTGCATACACAAGGAGTCCGCCGACAGCGATAGCCAGCTGAATGAGCGCGAGAGACAAGAAGACCTTGATGTAGCTCGCCAAAAGCTTGGTAGCGCACACTACTGCCTTCCGGAGGCCCATCCATCCGATGAGGTACTCACGAACAGCCAAGTTGACAGCTACTGCCGAGCCAGAGAATGGTGGAAACAGCCCATCGGTCGTTATCGCGGTAAACTTTATCCAGAGTGCCCAGATACGTGCCGCGACGCTGCCAACTGAGACGGCCATGATACTGCATTGCGCCATTTGCTTGGCGATCAAATAAAGCGGAAAGAGCACAAGGGGGAAGCTGATTGTTTGGTCAGAGACGTATTGCTGAATAGAGGTCGTCAAGTAGTGGGTTTTAGTGTCAAGAGTGAAGTTGGCGACGTCTGCACATGTCCCATGAAATGTGCCGAGGAGACTAAAGTACCCTTGGTCTGCAAGAGGGTAGAAATAAATATCCGTGCTGCTTTGGTTGACCAAGTTGATGCTCCATGCCATCGTCACGGTGTACGGCACGACAGACGTTGCATTGAACAGGCGCAGACTCAATAGGGGCAATCCACGGTCAGTCGTTGGAGGCGGATCGATAGTCAAACTCCAAAGCCCGGTCACGCTGCCAGGCGTTGCTGGCACACATGTCGTGGGAACCATGCGGCCAGAGATGGTGTACAGGGCATTTTCGGGGGAGCCCACAAGTGTGGTGACGCCAGGAACGTAAAAGGGCACGGTCGGAAGTGCCCCTGGCACCCACGAGAGCAGAAGAAGACCATTGAGCGTCATAGAGCAAACGATGCCGAGAGCCATCAAAAATCGGCGCCAGCCCACGACTTCTCGTATGCGTTCTAGGCTTGCATAGCCGACGAAGGCACCCGGAACCAAGCTTATATCGCCGTCTGAGATCCGGAGGTTGCCAACGTCGATACCAGCTTTTGAGCCGGCGAAGTACACGAGCGAGTGCATTGGCGCAGAGAGAATGAGCGCCAATGGCTCGACGATGCCCATGCACGGAGCAAGTCCCGCGGTGCAGGCACGAAAAAAGAGCATCATCATCTGAAATACAGGGTGGCGGACCTGACGCATCTTGTCCACAACATTGACGTACCCGTTGAGGGGTGTATGGTTGAGAAGATTCACGATGGCGAAAAGGACGTTGTAGAGCTCCATCAAACCCCAGTAGACGGACTGGCTCGCAAAAGGAAAGCACATGGCAATGCCCAAATAGTTGAGACCGAGAAACGTGAACGTTGCGACGACGCGGGGCTTGGAGACGACGCTCCACAGCTCGCACACACGTTTCGGGAGCAGTCTCCGACCACCGCTCGATGCGTGCAGCAACGCTACGAGGGGCAAGAGGATTACGATGAACGTCGCGGCGGCAAAGTACGTTTTGCAGTTGTTCACGAGACAGGCATAACTCTCGAGCCGTCGAAGCCGCGGGAGCCCGGCCACGTTGATAGTATTATCGAGGTAGATTGGGCACTTTTCCATCTCCTCGGAGCAAAGCGCGGCGTAGCACTTGTTGCAATAGAAAGCTATGTGCGGAATCTTGCCGCGGTATTGGCGTACGCTTTGGCCTTCGCGGAGTGGAATAGGCGGCTGCATCCATGCATAGCTACATGCTGGTCCTTCACAGTAGAGGTATTCGCGGGGAGTTTCCTCATGTTCTCTCTCCGGTGTTGGCCGAACCTTCTCGTCCAGGTTCTTCGTTTGCACCACATGCATCTTCATTATCAATTGACGTGTCAGGACCGCAAAGGAAATGTGCTCCAACGACTGTAAAGTTAATGGTCATGGCTATTCTTGGTCGTTGGCAGAATCTGGTCGTTGCACTTAGTGCTGCTGACGAAGAGCGGTTATCGTGTTTTAGGATAATGAAATGCACCATCGTGTAGTGCAACCCTACGACAAATTTATATGTTGGCTTGCTACGGCGAAGCTCTAGCAAGAATAATATGAGCTGTTGCCTCTTAGAGTCTTGCGAATGGTTCATCCGTCAATCCTCGATATCTTTTTCGAGGCCACTGCTTCGAAGCATGGAAAGCAACTTCAGGCATCGAAAGGGCGACGCCGAACTGGGTTGCAGATTAGATAGCGGATCGTTTCTTCCATAGCTCAAGGCGAAAAAACATTCGGGTAAACTAGATTTCATGCAAGCTCCAACCTCATGAGGTGCTATGTTCTTGAAGTGAGTCATTTAGTGATTTGTTCGATGTGTATTCGTCTTTCTTGTGTGTGCTACGGCGATTCAGAGACGCAGTTAGGCTAATCAGGAATATCAATACCTCAACTCATGTGCACCGTTTCCAGTACATTCAGTGAAGCTCTTGGGATTTTTGCCAGTCTCCGACCCTTGTACTAAAAAGGCTTTGATTTTCCACTACGAGCATTTGAAAGTGGGCCCATCTATAGTGACCAGCCTTCGCTAGTGGATGATGTGGAGTCGGCTCGACATGTTGTACGCTTAGACGACGAGCCTCGAAAGCCACAGTTGCACACGGAGGTACCTCCTGCTAGATCAGGCCTTGTAAAAACCGGCATTGTCATATATTAAATATATTTAGCTAATTTGTGCACATTGCCGGCGTTAAAATGTGCGAGTGCCTAAATTATGGACAGGACACGGTGACTTTCAATGGTTTATGGACTATGTGCGATGTATTTCAATGCTTTAGAAATGACAATGTGTTTCGCTGCTTGGCCTGGAAGATTCCTTCGAGGGAAAGGTGCATCATGTCGGTCCGATTCTCGTCCATCTCCCACTTGAGGATCGAGAAGTCGGACTCGACGGACGTGGTGTTGGGAAAGACAGTTGCCAGTCCACAGCAAAATGAGCAAAGTCGACATCAGCGACCAGACGTCACATCCCAGGCCTCGTCGAAGGTGGTCGAGAGGTCGTGCTTGTCGATGGCGGCCTTTAAGAATGCATCACCGCCGTTGTAGGCGTCGTAGAGCTCACGTTGGTCGGCCTCGATATTGTCAATGTCTTTGTCCGACCAGATGCTCGAGATGCGCTCACGGCACATGTCGAGCACGAACTGCGGTTCTTGCGCTTGCGGGTCGATCCGAGCCGACCTCGACCTTGTCCCGGCCCTCGAAGGCGCAGAAGTTGCACCGCACGGTCTGATCCCCGCTAGGTCCAGTCGAGACGAGCTCCAGATCGTACTCGAGGGCGTACTTTGGCTGGAAAGGGGGCGTTCGGGACGGCGCCATGGCTGCACGGTCTGTAGTCCGCTCGAAAAAAGGACCTTAATTTCTGCCCGCCACAAATTTTAAATTGTGCACATGTAGGTCGATTTTAAGAAAGTGCCTATTTTTACAAGGCCTGTGCTAGATGCATTAACGAGTGATCTCATGTGACTTTTAAGATACTTGGCCTCCCACGTGATTTCCAGGCGCTTGTGCTCTAGGGATTTTTGCCAGTCTCCGAACCTTGTAAAAAGGCTGTGATTTTCCACTCCAGGGTTTTTGCCTCGCCGTTTCCTATTTCGATATCTACTATTTGTTAACAACATCCAATGGACTCAAGTTGGCGATGGGTGAGACCGTGACTCACAAGCTTGACCCTTGGATTGCTTTTGTTTGACTTCCAGGTACTTTGCTTAGTTCATCTCTTTCGATTCCGATTTAATTTCAAGCGGATACCATCCCTTACCTTCGACGCAACCCTTTCGCTCATACGGCTCCGAGTGGCGGCTTCGGCGCTCGTCTTAGTTCCTTAGCATTTGACTATTTATGGAGGAGGGCGCTGATCGTCACAAGGACGCAGCCTAGTCCCAGACACAACTTGGCTTGATGCAGTTGCCAGTTTACAACGCATGCGTTTTACGTAGTGAGGCTTTGTAGTAGTAGTCATGGTGGCCACAAAATCCACTGCCTTGTCGCTCCAACTGGCGGATCACTCCAACTAGCAGTTTGCAGATCCCATATCACTACGCAATTGTTCAAGGAGCTGGATCCTCCTTTTCTTTTGCTTTTGCTTGAAAGCCCGACAGGCTTCGTACCACCATCAGCCACGATTGCTGCTCGATTCGCCCGCCTCACGACATTGGCTCGCATCACCCGCGGATTCCGAGCATCGGCGTCGGCGCTAGTCGAGAACAGCCACTTCAAGACGCACCCCAAGTCGGACGCGCACTTCGCAGACCAAAAGGTCTGGGAGAACCACATCCCAAAAGAGATCTACTCGACCGAAGACCTTGCAGCCATCCACCCCACGCACCGCGACCCCATCGAGCTGCACGCCAAAGTTGCACTCTTCACTGTGCGCCTCATGCGCTCGGGGTTCGATTTTGTCTCGCGCTACAAGGGCCCCGGTGGTGGCATGAAGGCCAACGACTGGGTCAATCGCGCAATCTTTCTCGAAACGATCGCTGGCGTGCCTGGCATGGTTGCTGGCATGGTGCGTCACCTGCGGTCGCTCCGCACCATGCAACGCGACCAGGGTTGGATCCACACGCTGCTCGAGGAGGCTGAGAACGAGCGCATGCATCTGCTCATCTTCATGACCATGAAGTCACCCGGTCCGCTCTTCCGTCTCTTTGTGCTCGGTGCGCAAGGCGTCTTCTTCAACGCCTTTTTCCTCGCGTACCTGACGTCCCCCAAGACGTGCCACCGCTTCGTGGGGTACCTCGAGGAGGAGGCCATTCACACGTATACGGCACTTGTCAAGGACATCGAGGACGGCCACGTGGACGGCTGGCAGACGGACGTGGCGCCGCTCATTGCGCGCAACTACTACAAGCTGCCGGAGACAGCCACGGTCTTGGACATGATCAAGTGCATTCGCGCAGACGAAGCCCACCACCGCGATGCCAACCATACGTTCGCGGACCTCGAGTGGAAGACGGACGCTAACCCGTTCATGCACAAGCACCAAAAGCCAACCTCGTCCAAGTCTGTCTAGGTGCCCAATGTGGTGAAAAGGGATACGCCCATCTTGGAATACTAATTTCTTTTACGTTTGACACGAATGAGAAGCCGTGTGGCTTACATGGACCTACGCATCGTGAGAACAAAAGATGCGTGTATGCTTGCGTGATCCAGGACACAGAGTCGGAATGGTTGGGATGCCACAAGTACATGAAATGGGCCAGAAGTGCCAGCCATACTTCTGACAATACGATTAAAGAACGTTTACCATTCACATGCCACAGAGGTGAATCGTCAAGTCTCTACGGGCGGCAAATTGGACAGCACAGGATAGATTTTGAGTATTTTTCTCTACCTTGAACCCACCGCGTAGCCTCCCGCGGGAATCCAACGTCATCTTCCTACATCAGCGATATGGAATTCTGTGTCATCAAGAGGCGTAGGGGTGTGCCAGATCAATACCTCCAAGCTTTTGCTCTCTACCCTGAGCCCACCAAGCAGCCTCCCTCAGGAATCCAGTGTCCTCTTATTTCTCCGAAATCAACGATTTGGAATTGAGCGTTGTGAGGAAGGCGTTGGATAGCGCTCAATCAATTTTGGGCGATTTGCTTCGTTTTTACGAAGGTGTTGGATATCGCAAAATATATGTACGGCGATAGCTTAATTTTACTAGTGCTGCGGACAATGGTAATAGATTAACGTGCTCCTACGGCGAAAGGCAGCAACGTCGAGTTACTGCTCGAATGAACCCGCGCCGCGACTACTTCATATATTGGCGAGGACTCGATACTCCTAATCCGAGACCGACAATGAAGCAAGGGGGGCGGTCTCGCCGAGCCCAGTGGCAGTGAGACAACGTCGACGCTCTTGCCAAAATCCGACTTGCGCGCACCCATTTTGAGAGCCACAACGGTGCCCTGAATCATCTCGTCCGCGCTAAGCCCTGCGTCTAGAGCCCCCACGACCGTCTCCTCGTCGCCGATGCACACGAGCTTCATGGCCGTCTGTACTTGGTCCTTCTCGGCACTCATGGCGTACAACATGTTTGAGAATAAACTCGAATTCACACGGTGACTTTCCGGGCGCCGTACGTCCCACAGCATCCGGCTCAGTGAGACCATTGATCGACTACTGTGCTGTGTGCAGTGAATCGATTTCAATTATGTAGAGATGATCTAAACTGTAATATAATAGAATATATGATATGAAGTGGAAAGGAAACGCCCAGCCCTCGAACTCACGTTGACCAAACGGACATTGTGTTGCCCACAAAGAATGGATTCGCGTCCGACCACGCAAACTTTACGCTTTTCGATGCGACGTAAGACAAGCCGGAGGCGAGCGTGACAATGAGATCGCGCAGGCGGTCCTTCGAAACATCGATATGCCAGAAGCGAATACGATCGTCGTGGTTATCGACCACGTCGATAAATGCTGTGAGAACATCCACCACGCTGTCTTCTTTCAGCGCCACTTTTCTTTCCATGAGCAGTCGCAGCTGCACATCGCGCAGCTCATCACCATGACTGGCCATTAACTCCATAGCTTCTGAAAGTGGGTAGAGAAACACAAGGGTCGAGAGGGCGTTGACGAGAGCGATGATCAATAGCAAATACGTCGGCATCGGCCCGTTGTCCGTGAGTGCATACACAAGGAGTCCGCCGACAGCGATAGCCAGCTGAATGAGCGCGAGAGACAGAAAGATCTTGATGTAGCTCGCCAAAAGCTTGGTAGCGCACACTACTGCCTTCCGGAGGCTCATCCATCCGATGAGGTACTCACGAACAGCCAAGTTGACATCCACTGCCGGCCCATAGAATGGTGGAAACAATCCGTCGGTCGTTATCACGGTGAACCTTGTCCATAGCTCCCAGATGCGAGCTGCTACACTGCCAACGGAGACGGCCATGATGCTGCATTGCGCCATTTGCTTGGCGATCAAATAAAGCGGAAAGAGCACAAGGGGGAAGCTGATTGTTTGGTCGGAGACGTATTGCTGAATGGAAGTTGTTGGAAAGTGGTTTTTGGTCTCAAGAGTATAGTCTGCAACTTCCGCACAAGTAGCAGCGAATGTTCCTAGGAGGCTGAAGTACTTTTGGTCAGCGATTGGGTAGAAATGAACATCAGTACTGCTTTGGTTGACCAAATTGATACTCCATGCCATCGTCACAGTGTACGGTACAGCTGTCGTTTCATTGTGCATGCGTAGTGCCAAGAGGGGCAGTCCACGGTCGGTGGTCGGTGGCGGATCAATGGCCAAGCTCCAAATACCGGTCACGCTGCCTGGTGCCGCTGCGGCACATGTAGTTGCAACCATGTGGCCCGTGATGGTGTACGGCGCATTTTCGGGGGAGCCCACGAGTGTGGTGACTCCTGGGATGTAAAAAGGCACGGTTGGCAACACCCCTGGCACCCATGAAATCAAAAGAAGACCATTGAGCGCCAAGGAGCAAACAATGGCGGCGACTGTCCAAAATCGGCGCCAGCCCACGACACCTAGGATGCGTTTGTGCTTTGCATAGCTCACAAAGGCACCCGGGATTAGGTTTGGATCGCCATCTGAGATTCGGAGGTTGCCAACATCAATGCCAGCGTCGGTACCGGCAAAATACACAAGCGAGTGCATTGGTGCAGAGAGAATGAGCGCCAATGGCTCGACGATGCCTAAGGATGGCGCAAGTCCCGCGGTGCAGGCACGAAACAAGAGCATCATCAGTCGAATCACGGGGTTGCGCACCTGACGCATCTTGTCCACAACATTGTCGTACCCGTTGAGAGGTGTATGGTTGAGAAGATTCACGATGGCGAAAAGGACGTTGTAGAGCTCCATCAAACCCCAGTAGACGGACTGGCTCGCAAAAGGAAAGCACATGACGATGCCGAAATTGTTGAGACCGAGAAACGTGAACGTTGCGACGACGCGGGGCTTGGATACTACTGGCCACAGCTCGCATACTCTTTCGGAGAGGAGTCTCCGACCGCTGCTTGATGCGTGCAACAGCGCCACAAAAGGCAAGAAGAACACGATAATCGTTGCGGCCGCAAAATACGTTTTGCAGTTGTTCACGAGGCAGGCGAGGCTCTGGAGCCGACGAAGTCGCGGGAGCGCGGCCACATTGAATTTATTGTCGAAGAAAATTGGGCAAGTGGCTTTCTCGATTGAACTTAAGGAGTCGAAGCATTTGTTGCAGTAGTAGGCCGTGTGCTTCAATCCGCCAATATATCGGATCACACAATGGCTTTTGCATTGAGGAATAGGCGGCTGCATCCATGCATAGCTGCACGCTGGTCCTTCACAATAGAGGTATTCGCGGGGGTTTTCCTCTTCTCCACTGGCCAGTGTCGGTCGAATCTTCTCGCCCAGATCCTTGGCTTCCATCACCTGCATCGTTTCCAACTGAGGAAATGTGCTCCAACGATTTCATCGAGTGAGGTTTTTTGGCGCGTCTATTCTTGGGCGCCGTCAGTCACACAATCAATCACCTGCATAGAAAAACCCTGGCGTACTAACAACCGCGATAGCAGACATGCTTTTATAGTTTCGAAGCAACAGGAAGCCACTCCGAACCAACTTGTTCATGTTGTTGGTAACTTGCTGGGCGTGAAACAAGCTGATCTTTTTGCTTCGAACAGGAGCACCATCTTGCTCATGAGGTCTAGACTTGATCGATACATAAGTTGAAGGCAACGAGTCGGGCTTCGATTTCCTCCTCGTCGAAGACACTGTGCCGACCACGTGCATTTCGATGCCATAAAGTTGGTTTTGTCCTGTCCATCGGGTCTCGTGCTGAGCCGTATCCACGTGCAAACCCGAACTGAGAGTGTGCTGCCATCAAACCGCCGCTCGGCATGGGGATGAGGTGGACCGCTGTTGCTGCGCTCACATCGAGACCCTTATTAAACTCAAGTGAAGTGATTGTCCTATAGTAGTCCAAAACCAAGAGGCTCAATTTGCAAAATGAAGGGTCCAGTAACACGATACAAGAGACCATGCTTTCGATCTCAAGGATACCCGCATACATTGTCCAGCACGACTGGTGCCGGCCACGACGCCAATCTTGTTAAAGTGGATGCCTACCTTGAATGTTGGAATGAAATAGTTCACATGTGCCTCCAAACTCAATTAACAAAAGTAACTCAATGAACACATGTGCCTCCAAACAGCAAGTACACGCATGCCATATCGAAAAAAGGGTCACCGAGCGGTGGCCGAGAAGGCTGGCCACCAAATATATCGAACTTGACCAAGCTTGAGGGTATTCCGCGTTGACATGCCCGTGAATATCAGTCATGTCCAAGGGGCCGGGCCTGACGTACCACGGCGAGAACGTTTTCCAGCGAACCTCGGAACACTGTTCATTCGGGTATTAGTACTTTAACCATCTATGTCTTGCACATCAGAAAACATGAGCGACGCCACGTACCACATCTGCGACTGGCGCATACTTGAAAAAGTTTCTTCGCAGTGCAGAAAGCTGTTGTCGCTCGCGCAGCTTGAATGGCATTCATGTTGGCCTCTTGCAATTGCATCATGTCAGGTTGCATCCAAAGCACGAAGTGTTCACGACATCCAAGTTTGCCACGGTGATATTCTACAACCCCAGCACATGAAAGACCTGCGCTACACAGTGCTCGATTTTCTATTGGCCCCGCTTTCGGACCTGAAAGATCCGTGCGATCTACGTCGAGCCAACAACGAGCATCACGATCAAACAAACAATGTTTCATCGACCAGCTCGCACTCGATATGGTACGACCTATTGCTGGCTGGCGCCAGAGCAACTAAATCCATCCCCACGGCATGGCATTCGTCATGAACTCGAAGGAGAAGGAATGGAACTGATCACGAATCAATGGCAGTCGAATATATTTGTATGTGCTTAAGTGACACCAAGGGGAAGGAAGTTGTTTGTAATCGGCTTGTGTCAATACAATGAAGACCTTCAACCTTCGTTGTCCTGCTTCTCAGTGGACGAAAATGCAAGGACTCTTTAAATTGTTTGCAATACCAAATGTTTAAGTTTAAGAGTATGCTCTTTCTCGCACAAGGGCCCAGCAGAGTCGGCCCCAAGGTTGACCATTGAAGAATGGGGCAGGCAACTCCTTGCATTCCTTGCAGCGTTTTCCTCTCAAACTTAACAGTCAATACGCATACATCGTCCTATTTTACTCTGTACAAGTCCCAGTACCCTACAATCGATCACTGGAATGTCTGTCTTAGTGAACAATTTTCCCCTCATAGACAGCCTGATGCCTGCTTTGTGTTCCGCTGCCAGTAATACTACTACTGCCACAGTTCTGGATGCAACTGCCCTAGCGACGTCCATGCCGCAGGTTTCTCGATCGGTCCTTTTGGCTACGACGCTGGTCTCGCCACAAGCGCAAGACCGAGATGAAACTGAGCTCACCTCTGTTCACGCCGTCCGTCTGGTGGCTGGTGCCATGTGAAAAAGGACAGTTTGGTGAAAATCTCTCGGCAAAAACCACCTGATGTCATGTCGCATACTTTATACCTTATAATTGTATTAGTATAACTCTTGTTGTCAAAACATACGTGCTATCTATAACAAAAATGGAAGAAATGGTCGATTGTAGTTATGACCTCGACTGCCATAGAAGGATCATACCTTCTCGGCCTTTTGGCTAAGATCAAGTGTAGTATCTGTTCTAATCAGTGTGAAAACTGATTTCCACCCTTCGGGGTGGTGTTTTTTCACATTCATTTTTACAAATTCCGATGGTCCAGTTGGCTTGCCACTGACCATTGGACTGGTTTCCGAGGGCCCAGCACTCCTCCCTTGTGAAGCCTAACATGGCATATCAATCCCAACATCTTTTAACGCAACTATTCAATCCGCCTCCACTCTACCTCATGAGCCTAGATCCAAATACAAGCGCTGCGACGCGCGTAGCGCGTCAAAGGCGAATTGAGCCCGAACGGCTCTGAGGCGAAGCCGTAGCCTGTTATCCGATACCAGCATTGTGTGAAAATGATATACGTTTACCATGCTGGCTCAGTTTTTCGCAAAAATATTTGAAATGATTATTGACGATACAGCGTCAATTCGATACTCAATATGTATCAAGACTATATCATTTGTTGCCCATATTATATACTAGTATTGTGATCCTGTTGGCCACCGCGACTGGGGCAGGCACTTGAAGTGAGTTCGCTCGTTATGCAGTGTTCCGCAAGTTGCGTTCTCGCAAGCTGTCGTCCTCAGTGCTGTACACTATTGGCAGACGCAATGACATGTATTCCCAGGATTGACCTGTATTTCGTTATGTGTCTTGTGAAGTCAAACAAGCCTGAGACCTATCAGCAGTCCTTTCACGGCTCGGGGTGTCAAACACGAGCTGGTCGCGGCCCCGTAGAGAATTATCGCGCTGCCACGTTATAAACAAACATCAGGCGCACAACGTTAGGGGAACGTCGCCCAATAGGTATTTTACGTAGTGTACCCCCAAAAACTACTGTGGAAAGGTCGTACGTTGGTCGCGAGCACTGCAGCGCCCCATGTGGCGGTGCCAACGCTGTTATTGTCGTAGCGTGGAGTATTTAGAGATGTTTAAAATGCATGTTCAATACACAAACTTTGATGGAAGTCGTCATGAACAATTTCAGATCTGCCCTCAAGTTGAGGTCCGCCGACCTTTCACCGTTGGCAGACCAGGCCACGCCAGACGCGATGCTGGTGCCGGCGACTTCCTTCGCCAGCTATGTGTTGCTCCTTCGTTTCCTGATTAATAAGGCGAACCAAGGCCTACAGCCTTACGAACTCAGCCTGCCACCGACGACCACCCAGCAGCGTTGCGGTCTTTGAGCAACCGCGATGGTTTTCGGCCGACTAGGGTTTAACCCTCTATTTGTTTAAGATGCGCACGTAATGAAGTGAGGGTGCGCATTCTCTGTGCCCAGCTTGGCTTGACCGGTCGGAGCCCTCCATTGGGACAACGCAGCAGCCACTGGTTTGTCAAGGGTTGTTTGTAATTTAGTCAACTGTCGTGTACACCACTGAGGGGTGCCTCGGTGCGCGGAAGCTAAAGGACTAGTAGGATCTGTGCGTCTAGAGGAGCTGGGGCATTTGCGTGATGAACGCGTTCGACTTGGTGACGGCATCGTCCTTGTGCGACACGCCGGGGGGCAGCCCCATGCGCGAGAGCAGGTTGGCAGACAGCCGCTTGTCGGCCTCGTTCTACGCGCGTGAGTCGTCGCCGGAGACTACAGCGGCACCTGTGTCTTCTTTTTGAGTTTGGACGTGAGCTCTTCGTCCGAGATTCCGCGCTCCGTTGCGTTCTTGCGCTTCTCAGCCAGCTACGGCAGTGTGAGTGTCGAGGACGGCGCCGCGCGCAACCTCCTTCTTGCGCATGACTTCGGAGAAGTGACGGTTGCTGCTCATCTTGAGGATATCGCGCGATGGTACGAGCACGTCCATGATGGCGCCCTGGTTCTCGACGGGTGGCCCGTCCACTTCGTCGTCGCCTCCACCGGCTGAGGAGGTGCTGCCGTCGGAGCGCGCGCTGTCCGGGTGCGCGTGGCGCGCCTTGACGCGAATATTATTGCGGTGTACAACGGGGTCCGAGTTGCCCGTGGGCGACCAGAGCAAGTGTTTGGCTTCGTCGCTGTGGTCGTGTCGGGCATCGTCGAAGCCGTCGTCGCCGTCGCCACCGTAGCCGTTAAAGCCGCCTCCGGCACCATTCTGCTGGCCCACGAGCTCCACCACCTTGGCGAACTTAATCTCGGCGATTGCAAGCAGATCGTGGCCCGTGTCTTTGCCGTGCAGCGTCAGCAGCGCGTCGTCGTTGATCTCTAGTAGCTCCTGCAGCGCATGAGCCCCCGCCAAAGGATCGCCGCGTACGTCAAACGGTGCCAAGCGCTGGACGAGGCTGCTCGCGCCCTGGCGGACAGCCGCCAGCACACCGTCGAGGCAGTCGTACGCCGCCTTGTTGGACTTGAGCAGCGCTTTTGCCTGCAGAATGTCGTTCTCGAGCGCCGTGTACACGTCACTACGGTGGGTGAGCGGTGGCGTAGAGGCGCGCGCACCGGTTGAGCTCGATACCACCGATGCCTGAGGCCTTGAGGTCGTTGAGAGCCTTGAGTGCGTTTTCTTTGGCAAACTTGGCGTTCGCGAGGCGAGCCTCGGCGCGCACTTTCTCTTTCTCAAGCGATTGGTTGCTGAGGCTTTGGGCCGCGAATTTGTCCACAACGTCCTGCAAGCTGCTTGCACCCGTCACCTGTTTCATTTGGTCGAACACTTGGTCGTGGTCCGCGGCGCGCTGGGAAATCTCCATGTTGGCGGTGCTCAGGTCAGCGTTTGCTTTGCGCTTGTTCTCGATGTCTCGCAGCAGTTTGCGCTCCTCGTCGAAAGAAAGATCCCCTCGTAACTAGCACCACAGAGTGGTTGCCGAGTTCTCCACTCTGCTCCTACCTCGGCCGCGAGTTCTGAGCGCTGCTTCATGCGTTTCAGTCGCCACTGCTCCATGCGTTCGGCGTTCTTTGCCTTGATTGAGTGCTCGGACAGCTCCCGCGAGCGCTGTTTTCTCTCAAGCACCACTTGCTGCTGCAGGCTACGTGCAATGTGAGCCGGGGGCGGGCAAAGGGCGGTGAACTCTTGGAGAAGTTGGATTGTTCGGCTTTTGCCAGCTTCGAGCTGCCGGCTGAGAATGCGCACTTCCTCAGCCTCGCGCGCACTCGCCTCCACCGCCACCGACATGGCCTGGATGTGCGAGTCGAACTTGATTTGGTTAGTCTGAAGCCGCCGAATCATGTGCTCCAGTTGTCGTCGAGTGTGCATCTGCAGCAAGTTTAATGACGCTCAAGGGGGCTGCATACCTTTTCTTCCATCGAGAGCATGCACTCCTCGATGTCGGTGTTGAGACGTTGGATCTCCTTGGCCCCGTGGGACTCTTGGTTCTGAATGCGGCCCAGCTCGTCCGTCTCGATCTGCATGGATTTGAACTGGTCCATGATGGCGACGAGCTCTTTCTCGCGCGCGTCCGCCACGCGCTTGCGCTCATTGTACTTGCGTGCATTTAGGTTGACACCGTCTTCGAGGGTGGCCACGTCCTTATTCGAGTCGGACGACTCGGGGCCGTCCGTCGACAGCCCCCCCAACAAACTGCTCGAGCTACCCACCGACGTCGACGACTCGAGCCGCGTCGGCAGAACGATGGGCGCGTTCACCTTGCGTACAGCTTCCACCAAGTCCTAATACCCGTGCTTAGCGTGAGGTTGGTCGCGCACAAACCTTGCGCTGAAAGATGCGTTTGGACTTGGGCATGTCGAAGGCCGAGAGGTCGAGCGGCAGCAACCTGGCGGCGATGGAAACGAAGGAGATCCACAGCGGCACTACCGTCGGGTGTTGGACACGCCTTTCTTCTTGAGCACATGTCGATCGGAGCTCTTGGCCGGTGTGGACAACCGCTACGGCAAGCTTATAGGGGCGCGGCGGGGGGAGCTTACTGTCGAGGTATCCGTGCTCTTGTCTGGCACCTCGCTGAGGTTAGTGAATGACGAGCGGTCTGGCGTGGCCATGGAACCGGTAGGAGCGCCACCGCGACGGGACCGACCACTGCTCTCCAGGGTGTCCTTGACACGAGGTATCGGTCGTAACCGCGGAAACTCCTTGAGCCCGTTTCAACTTCGCGATTTACTCGTTTAACAACGAGAATGCACGTGACCACACGAAGTGCTCCTAAAGCGATCGTCCAAGCAACTTCGACGGCGTCTTACGACGTTCCTTAGGCAAACTCTGCACTCGCAACACCTTCTCACAAGACAACTACCGCGAGACTGTTATCGCATGCCAGTTGGCACAAAAAGCATATACAAGTGGTGGGGAGCTGTTAAATACAAGATAACTCCCTTGTAATCAAAACCCTCTCGAGGCTTGTCAGCGCGCTATCGGCGGCGGAAGGCCTTAACGTGGTGCCGCCCGTCACAGAGCGGTGCCAAGGACGGAACATTATCGACCGCGTCAACCGTAGTCGCAGCTGCTTCATCGCATTACGTTCGATATTGAAGCGGTGGTCGCGAGCTGGATGTGGGTGATGTCTTCGCGTCCATTGCCCTTGAGCTTTGGTATGCATCCAAGCTTGGCAGCGCCGACGTGTCTTCAACGCGGCTGCTTGCTCCCCTTTCCACACAGCCCCATCACCAGGAATCAACGTGGAGTCAACGGGATTAGGTATGCCCTTTCTTTGACCCGGACTCCCAAGGTAGATGATGTAGAATGAAGGAAATCCATGTGACCAGCCTACCAAGACCAAGGCGTCGTTAGTTGCATGCGACACCGGCCGAACTGGCGGTGTTGTTGGCTTTGGGACCTCTCGAACCTTCGCCTAGCAGGGCTAGTGGGGCTCGGTAGATCGGTAGATGCGCCGTGCACGTATTATATCAATATTGTACCCCTATTTTCGTGGCTGCACCGTCGCTTTCTTTGAAAGCAGCATTGGTGCTTTGATTCTATCATTACCACGCTTCAACCGCGGAAGAAAGCGAAATTGGCACAGGTCGTTGGCATCTTGTCCCATTTGTAAAGTCACCGAGTCATTCCGGTGGCACCCACATGATGGGGCAGCACCTGGATTTGATGGGCATTTGCACTGTACCTTGTTGAGGACGACGCTCGTGGGATTTTCTTATGCCAAAATGCACAAAATATGAGAATCACTAGAAATTTCTATGGCTCGTAGCCACCGAGTAACCTTCTTACGGATGTGAGCCACTTGCTTGTGCCCCATGCAATTCAAGCACATGGCAATCACATGGCCGCCACCAGCTGGTATTAGAACCATACGTTTTTGAAATTAAATTGTGTCTATTTGCCAATACAAATACAAAGAGAAAATGAAAGTTGGAATAAAATTGCTCCAATTTGCTCCTTTTTACCCTGGGTTTAACGCCGTCCGGTAACCGTACATTGGGTTGTACTGCTATATGAAAATAGTGTAAACTATTGGTGAAAGCCGTGAAGCGTCCCGCACACGTTCTCAGGCCAAGTGTGGCGACACCACAGAGTCCAGGGCTTTAGAATAGATTGCCGAACAAGAAATCCGATACTTGTGTTTCCATTAAGAAAGTTGTACCTTGTGAATTTGCACCAAAAACTTTTCGTTTTCAATGACGGGACAGGAGGAATTCGGATGGTGTTGTCTTAAGGAACGCCCACAGATCTTACTTATTCGAAGTAAGCAACAAAGTGTCATCTCATCATTGATAATTCGTTGGTCACAACTTTGAAGTCAAAGCCAACTTGGATACCCTGGTACCGCAACGTACAAATCTACACTGTCAATAAACATCGATAGCGCTACAGTTTGAGTGACTTTAGAAGACTCAGCAGCTTTTGCGTTCGAATCCAGTCCGTCGACGCTCAGTGTTCGATGCGCTGACGCTGTGCAGGCTAGTTGCCGCTCAATTGTCGCTCGGCTCGGTTTGATCACGTTACAAAACTGTGTTGCATCTCCAGGCAGGTACCACCGAACTCACACTATATGGTGCTACCACACACTATTAAATGTACGGGTAGAGGTACGGGCCGTATGGCGAACGTACGGGGAGCAGCGTACCAGCCATCGGCGGGTTCATTTCCGAACTTTCTTGATGGCGATCCTGAACGAGGCCGGACGCCTGCGCCAAGCGTCGCTGAGCAATCTCCACCACCAGCACGCGATGCACCCGCAGCTCTTCTCGGCGCTGCATGCACAGATGATGCCACCGACGCTGACGGCGGCTCCAGCCGTTCCGCCACCGCAAGCGGCGACCAAGCTCAACACTAAGCAACACATCTCTCCCAAATGCCCGAAGGACACAAAGAAGGCCAAAGTTTCAAGGGAGCGTCAGCTCAAGATCAACGCCGCCTCGCGCAAGTGCCGTCGGAAACAAAAAGTGGAGCTGCACTTCTTGCGAGCTCACGTTGTGGACCTCCGAAAAGCCATGCGGGATCACGGTCGACATTGTACTTCCCTCGATATGTCGTTGTTGGAACAAACCGAATCGACTATTGAAGAGCTTACATCCGTGCGTGTGACCAAAGACGAGAGTTCCGACGACGAGGCATCGATGGAGAAGCAGCCGGCGGCGTCGCAGTTCGCCGACGGTCGCACGGCCGCCGAGCTGAGCACGATCGGGTCGTACATTCTCATGAACGTGAACCTTGAGAGCAAGTCGTTCTCGCCCGATTCGATTTCGTGCCTGCCGATTCACATGGATGGCTGGATGATTCGCCTGAGCATCACAGAGCGCAGCTACGCATTCTACAACGAAAAGTTCTTTCCATGCAACACGCGGGATCTCTTCGACTTCATCTGGGAGGCCAGCCTGCAGGAAACGACCCCCGACGCCCAGAGCGCCGACCTGTGCAAGGTGACGATGCTTACGCCGGACATGGCCTTCGTCGTCTCCAAGACCATCGGCAAGTGGTCGCTGCAAGTCCACGGCGTGCCCAACGTCAGTTACAACAGCATCGTTGCTCGCACATCGGATGGCGAGCGGCACATGGTCTGCCAGCAAAGCGTGCTTGGGCCCTCGGACTTTGCTGACCCAAGCGTCGAGCCGTGGCTGTTCAAGCGCTGGGTGGTGTTCCGACCAGTTGTTCAAGACGGCGTCGTGGGCACGCTCGTAGAAGCTTACCGCAGTGCCAGCTACGCCTCTGGACGGCGTCTCTACTCGGAGACCAACACTTACGACAGCTTTTGCGAGCACATCATCCGCCGATACGCCGAGTCCAATGCGGTTCTTGATCGCAAGATGGCCATGGATGTTCGATTCGCCCATCTGCCGCTGAATGAGAACACCATGTTTATGTACGACACCATGTCGGAGCGCATGGTCAAAGACTTCTTATTGCTCTAACCCGTCTGTAAACCCAACTGGTGTATTTATGATCCTCCATTTGCTTGTTTAGCGCGGCTGCGTTCTACGTATCGACCCATTGGAGCCACCGACAATCGGGTGAACCATGTCGAAAGCTGCGGGGAAGCGTCCGCGGGCCGTCGAGGGTCGTGATGCGGCTGCACCGAGTTGTTTGTTACAAATACGACAGCTGGAAGCACTTGGCATCGAGGCCGCCGACGTTGACAGTGCCGTTGCGGTGGCCCAGCCCTACACCACCCCAAAGGACCTCGTTCGTCAACGCCCCGCCGCGACGTACATGTCTTGTAGCGTGTGAGCTGCTTTGCCATGAGTTCTCGCTCCGTCGTGAGGAGCACGGCCGTGCCAGAGCCTTTGGCGGTGATGCGGCAAAACTCGTGTAAAATCTACACACCGTCGGTGCCTGTGAAGCAATCGACCGCACCTCGGGGTAGCTTTGGTTGTTTTTGGCATGGGACCCGATACGTTTCCCGAACGGCATATCGGTCACGAGTGCATCGACAAAATCCCGTCGCACGGGCAATCGCCGGCAGTCCCACTGCACGACGTCCAAAAGTACGTTCGGGTTTGCAGCCGTTGCAAGCGCTGCGTTGTGCGCCGCCCGGGCCACCGCTGCGTCAGCGTAGTCGCCTACGCCATTGATGTCCCCGCCCTTTACTGTCGGCGCACGTACCCGCGAGGCAGAAAAGCTGCCCGGCAAAGTGCTTGGCCGCCATCTCGGGGATCGTGCCGCAGCCGCACATCGGGTCGACCAGGACAGCGCTGCGCTCGGGGTGCGCCAACCGAAGGAGGTTGTACGCGATGGTCGGCCGAAGGGTGGTCGTCGACATCTGCCGCCCCGTGGCGCTCACACCGTGACCTGGACCGCTGTGAGCAGGTAACGGCCAGCGGCAACTCACCGACGTGGGCGCCAAACTCGTCGAAAGCCATCGTGCGCCGCAAGAGCGCGAGACCAAGCAGCATGTTGCCCGTCGTATACGGTGGCGGGTACTGCACATGTGCAAATACTTCGACATCAAATGCCTACGGCTGTGGTGGCGACATTGACTGCAAACGGCGCCAGACCTTCAGCTCCGGTACAAGGCAAAAGCGGGAAGCAAACCCTGCCGCGAGCGCTTGCGACGCATCCATTTGCGCCACGGGCGAGACGCCACCCAGGCGCAGAGTCACACGAAAGGTGCTTGGGCGGGTGGGATGGTCGTGAAAGGCCTGCCACGTGGCGAGAGCCTGCTCTACCAATTCACCGGGCAGCACCGCCGGTACGTCGTACTCAAGTTGCCCCAGCACGTGCCTAGGCACCGGTGTGAGGGATCTGTAGCAAAAAGAGGACGTACGGAGAAGCCAGGAGGTCGCTGGCTTTGAGTAGCAGCACGTAAAGCTTCTCGATGGACCGCAAGTGGCGCAGGCTTGACATAGCCGACCTCGGTACAGAAAATACCACTTTGCCGTCGAGAAGCTCGATGTCGGTCGCCTGGACCTTTTCGATGAGCTCACCGGCCGCGACGTCTTGGAAGCCCGATGGCACGGTGGCGAAGAGTCGGCAAACATCGTTAGGCATCGAAATGGTCGCCTCCTATGGCAGCGAGAGGTGGCGGGAATGCGGAATGCGGTGGTCGTACCGGCAGCGGCGGCAACCGCGACAGCACCTTGGGCGACCACGCGCGCTGTGTCGCGAGCAGCGTCAATGACGTCGAGAGAATCATGACGGCAGTTGGCAGCGAAATGCGCTCTTGGTGACTCAAAATTCCACAGCAAAATACGATCGCGGCACCGGGCAGTGCTGCCGTAGCCCACGCGAGGCGTGCCGGAAGCGGGTGCAATCGATGCTTAGGCAGCGAAACAAAGTGGTGCAGGATCACGGCGGCTTTGGCCAGGCGTGATTCGAGCTGTTGTCGCTGTTCTGCGATGACGTCTTGTGCGCTTGCATCTAGCGGCGAGTCTTTGTTCGGAACAATGTGACGGCGAACCGTACCACTGGATTGCAGAGACGGAAGGCGCCAGTGCGTCACAAGAAGCTGCGGGCGGCCGTGTTTGTTGGTCGTTGGATGGACAACAACGTGGATCTCATCGCCATGACCAATGTCGCGCTTTCCAGCTGGAAATGGCAGCCACGGATCCTCAGGCGCTAGCCATATCTTTAACCTCCACCCACTTTTACGCGATTGCAGCTAGCTAGATACGTACCAGCGAGGTGCACAGCGTCAAAACAAACGGGCACCGGCAGCCCTTGGTCGTCGTGGATACGAGACTTGTCACTGTAAGCGGTCAGGTCGAGCCCGTTCGGCGCTTCGTGCCGGACCAAGAGCGTGCAGAAGGACACTACAAGGGGTGGTGGCAACTAGCTCATAATGGTTGCGAAGGCATGGTCGTACGGGTCTTCCCATGATAGCGGCGGGCGACGACACGGCCGTGGATCGCGTGGTCGGCCATTCCTTGCACTGGTCGTTTTCAGTTTCAGCTGTGGCCAATAGACGCTCGTCAGTCCCGCATCGAGGCGCATGATTGGTGGAAATCTACCAATCTGATGGCTTCGACCTATTTAACGTATTACTCAATCGGGCAAAACTGGCAATTGAGCCAGGCCGAGTTTTCACCAATAGTGAGGCGTCTACTGGCAGAAGGTGATTTCATTCGCTTAAATAAAATTTTTAAACCAATAGAAATAGGGTATACACAAATTACATGTCTTTTTCAACGAATCATCAGCCGCATAGCGTATCGACCAATCGTACAGGAGTAGTTGGGTGTTCGGCGCGATCAAAAGCATGGAAGTCCGAGGTCTGCGGGCATTCGCTCTGCGCACACACGACGACTGGCGCCTCCCGCTCAAGCAGCAGATCAACACGTACCGTGGCGTTAGCAATGGTGTCGTCGAGCAGCTGTACCAGCTCCTGCCCGCTGTAGCTGCCCATGTCACGCTTTGCACTCATGCCACGCTCTGTATAGCTCCTCGGTGCCCGGGACTACCATGGAGCAGCATTCGTACTAAGCTCACTTTACCAATCGTTCAACAAACACCCCGATTTGTGCATTGCAGTAGGCGAAACGATGCCATCCCGCTTGTGACCGCGTTACTGTAGGCGAGCCTCGAGATTTTGCGACGCGTCCCTGAAGGCACACATTCGCTGCAGGCCTACCTGCAGGAACTTCTCGACTTGGACTCGGACTTTGTGGACGTACGCTTGCAGGTCGCCCAAGTCGACGCTCATGCCGCCATAGAGGGGTGTGATCTTGCGGGAAAAGTTCATCCTTTACGTTCTCGACGGTCAGTTTTACGACGCGTACCACCACTACAAGAGCGAAATGCAATCGCTCGTGCGTTGCCCCGTCAAAGGTATCCTTGCTCAAGTTTGTGCTCTCGGTAGGAAGAGCTCAAAAGCGACGCCAACGTGCTCCTGAGCTTCGGCGTGCTGTGCTACTGGCTTCTCTTTCACGAAGACTCCGGGCTCCGTGCCCAGTTTCGTGACGACGACCGTGTTCCCGTCCTCGCTGACGACCTGCTGCGGCCCAAGGTTGGCACGCCACTGCTGTTCCAGGACGCACAAATGGCGTTTCAACGTGTGTGCACCATGTGCCCGGACAACGTGGTCGCGATCGAGTACTTTGTTCAAGTTCCGTCGCGTTTCATGCCTCCACGGCTAATCGATTGCTCAATAGCTTGCTGTCATGAGCAACGACATTGCGCGTGCGGCCGACTACCTCGAACACTTTTACCATCGCAACCCGCGCGAGCCCCGCGCCTGTCGTCTGGTTCGTTTGCCCTATGTCGTCGCAGGTGTTAGCCGTACCACTAGCTCCATGGCTTCTACGAGCTCTACTATCCTGACGCTCTCACCGCCATGACGGCCATCTGCCTGCGGTACGACCTCACGCCTCGCCAGAATTCCACCTTTGAGTAGCTGGACGCGGCTCGATCCGTCGTCACCCACACCGCTGGAAGCATTGTTGCACGAGCATCGCTGCGGTGAGAAGCGATGCCAGACCGTGGCTGACAGCGGCAGTAGGACGCCTGTCGACGGACGACTTTGTCGCCTGTCTCGCCAATGCCATCGACGTCTGCGGCAGCTTAGCGTACGAAGCCGTGCACGGCCAGCACGCGCTGTGGCTCTGGCAGCTGCTGGCAATGGCTCTCGGACCTGTTGAGGCGCCAGTGCCTTCGACGGTGTGGGCGGCTCGAACGTGGTGGACACGGGTCTTCTTTTCGAGCAGCGGCGTCACAGGTAACGTCCCTCCTCGCAACTGAAGTTAACAGGCGCAGAGGCCAACTTGGAGCTCGCCATCTACAAGGCTGTCGTCGCTGCGCACATGGGCGGTGACCATGCTGCCTTCCTGCACCGCATCTTTGTCGTCGCAAACGGCAACGCCGACGCGATGGATTTGCTTCACGAGTACGTCGTCTTGGCGGCAAGATATGGTGTCTAAGAAGCCGCAGGTTCTGCTTGCCGCTGCCGACAACCCCGCCGACGAAGAAACGCCGAGCCATCGTGTTGCGCAAGAAGACTCCGTGCTGGCAGCCGTCCCGCGGCCAGCTCCGCACACCCCACATCCTTACGCGCCCCGACGTCCTGTCGTCACAATCACTGCGCGATGCTGTGTACGTCCGAGAGGTGCGGTCGCCCGCCATGCGAGGAGTGAGCCGCTCGCCTAGGTGGACGTGGCCCCCGTCGATGGCTTTGCTATGATCGCGGTGCCGTCGTGGGCACCACCGCCCGCGCCAGAAGAGCACCCGATCGACTGGCTCCTCGGTAAACGCAAAAGTCCCGGCGTCGCTCCATGGCATACCGCCGTGGCTGCCGTTGGAGCCGCCGACAAGCAGCTGCAACCGCCACCGACACCTGCCGCGAACTTGGCCGACCGCAACTTTGCCGTCGCCATTTTGGAAGCCGATCGCGCCGTTGACCCGATCATGGCCAAGAACTTTCCCCACCTCATGACGACGTTGCGCAATGCGTTGGTGATGCACCCGGAAGAGCACATCGACGAACTCTTCTTGAAGCGTTACCTGCGAGTGGCGCGGGCGCATCACCAAGAGCTGCCGATCGCCGCCAAGTATCTGCACTGGATTCAAGGCTACCTCCATGCGCTTGGAGCAGCAGCAACCGTCGATGGGTGCGCCTACTTTTGTCGATTGCTTGGGCACTCATGTCTTCGTAGCTGCACGGCATACCTCCGTGTCAAGCTGCGGGCCGCGGGTGGGTCCGCCCGGGGCTTTCCGACTTCGACGCAGTTGCACAAAGCACTCGCGTACTTTGCACGAAACCCTGCGGGTCTCTCGCCGCAGTACCGCGACCGTTTGCTGGCGCTGCTGGTGCAAGACTTGCGCGAATACAAGTCGCAGCGCTGGACGTGGTTTCGCATCGAAGACAAGTGCAAAGCGCATTACGACAGGTTGCGCTCGTCAGCGCCGGCAGATTTGCCGGCGTTTGCCACGTGGATCGCGGCAGGCCGCGCCTTGCGGCCGATTCTCCATGCCCAAGCCTTCCAGCTGGCGGGTGCCATGCGCCATGTGATGTGCTACCCGAACCTTGTACGCTTCCTCTTGCGGGGAGGTGCTCAGTCCTTGCGTAGCCGCTGGCCGACCCAGTGTTTCTGGACTATGTATCGGAGGTGCGTCGCCGTACGAACCAGCTGAGGTTGCTACGTCGGGCGTAGGCGCAGCTGCAGAAAGTGGTGCATGACCCGGCCGTCGCGACCTACCGGGCGGCGCTGCGCCACTGGCTTCTCGACGAGTCGCCGATCCCGGACGCGCGCCTAATGCAGTACATGCACGTGACGTTTGATGTGACGGCACCGGCGTTTCCATCGCCATCGATGCTGCGGGCGCTCATTCTCTTCGAGCGGTGTCAATTGCACTGCGATCGGGCCAAAGACATCAGTCGCGACAGCATCTTTTGGACGCGCCACCCGCGGGCCTCGCCGGCCATTCGCGATGCCGTTTTGGCAGCAACGGCGGCAGACGTGGCCCACGCCACGCCTTACGGAGCCTTTGTCGTTGCAAGCGACGTCTTTGGCTTTCAGCCGCAAGCGCTGCAAACGTTTCCCTCGACACGGCTCGTCCAGCGCTGGCACAAAACGGCCGTGGACGAGGCGCTCTGGGCCGGTCTTGGCATGGGCGCCAAGATCACGGACGCGCCCGACGTTGACGATACGTACGTCGCGAATGAGTGGTACAACGACGCCAACGCCGAGATGAAGCGACAGCTACGGCGCTGGCGCGACCACGCGCTTGCTTGGTTTCGAGAGAACCCGACAGCAGACGCTTTGGCGCTGCATGCGTCTTTTCCCGCCGACGATCGGCCGCCGCTCGAAGTTGTGGAGACGCGCCTGTACAAGGCCGTCCGCGCCAAAACCCGACTGGGCTGCCGAACCAAATCGGTTCTCGATTGCGTCCGGGATGCCTTTGTGTTGTCGTTGCAATGGCGGCCACACGAACTCTACCGGTACATCGAGCACGCGTTGGGTAGTGTGCCCGGCTTTGACGACGTCCGCCTCGATATGCCCATGGTGCCCGGCGGCAACGGCGACCGCTTTCTTAACCTTGTGTACGGTGCGCGTCACCGGTACCGCAAGGCGATGCCGACGACGGACGAGACGGCAGCTTGGGCTGCGGCTCGAGCGCGGGCTGAGGCTTTTGGCTGGCTCGATGCGATGCCACTCTGGAGCACAGCCCCGGGAAGGCACAACGAAGTGCTTGCTGTTGTCAAAATGATCCAAGCGTTCAAGGACCCGCGCCTCGAGAAGACGTATGCTTGGTACCATGCAGAGCTCCAGTACGTTTGTGCTTGGCAAGTGAAAACTCATGCGATGTAGTACGGCAATCACCAAGGCTCGCAGCGGCCACGAGGGGCCAAATGCCAAGTTGCCCGGCGTATTTCTCGCACGTGAAGCGGTGCGGTATCTCGCCTTCTCAATCTACCGCTCGGCGATCATCGCGCTGCTGGATGAGACCCACGAAGATGGCCGACGGCCTGAGCTCTGGGACGAACTCGTGTTCAACCGGCTACAAGCGCTGTACGAGCCAAAGCGCGATATCTTTCCGACGCTAGCTGCGGTGTCGTTTGCTCGGGTGCGTTGGGAGCAGCGCCGACGGCTACGCCAGTACATCGCCGAGCCCCACATGACACCATATTTGCTGCTACTGCTGTTGCGACACGACTTTTATAGTACCGAGCCGCCCGTAACCATCGAGTTTATCGTCGCCGAGTGGCCGGAGATCGAGGGGACGTTCAAGCGCCGCCACATTCGGCTTCAGTGAGCAGCATATTCTCATTTGACAAGCACATTGTACTCAAATTTGTGCGTGAATCGTGTCAGATTCCAACTCGGCCCCATCTCAAGCATGCATAGACAACTAACTACAAATACATGCGCAACTATGCAACCACGAGCCTCGCGGCGGTCCGCCGCATTTGTATTGTAAAAAGGGGCGGTCGAGCTGCGGGAGGCCGAATCTAGGCGCACCGCACATCCCATGATGGTTTCAGGTGGATGCCGTGCATCATGCAACGTAAGCAGCTTTCGAATACGCATGCTCATTCACATCAAACAGCATCATGAAACATCGTCGTTCGACTGGTTATGATGTTGCAACGATCGACGGCTCGGAATCGTATATGAATGCGAATGCAATAAGCTCGTGGCTTTGGAGAGACTGGTGAACTTGAAAGGCTGTTAAGTTCCGTGGGGGTTGACGAGGTTCGTGATTTTGGTGGTGTTCAAACGCACGGTGGCGAGAATGTCCCGTGTCTTGGAGTCCTTGGCCTTGTAGTGCTGGGCTGTGGCTTTGTCCCGGTGAACGTACAGGTGGTGGCTGTTGCCCTTCGCCTTTGGAGTCTTTTTCGGGGTGCGCTTCGGGCTCGGGGCGTCGGGCAGCTGCGAAAGCGACACAGATGTGCGGAGTGGTCGACTTGCCGCCACCACCGGCAGTGCCGACGTCGACGCCGCCGTCGTAAGCGACTGTTGCACTACTGCGCGCAGGTGGACGTTCTTGGCACCGTTCGGGTAAAAGAGCGGGACGGAACCAGGCCCGTCGACGGCAATCCCCGTGTGGTGCAGGTCGGGAATGTGGATTGGTTCCACGAGCAACTTCGTGTGAACTTCCTCGGCAAGGTCGGCGTGGGCTATGTACCGCCGCGACTGCACAGTCATTACGTCCAAGTACGGCCCTGTGTCTCGTCGCTTCCCGACCATCGCCGTTTCGCTGGAAGATAATGAATACTTCATGGCAAACGAGTTGAGCCAATCAGTCGGCGCAGCGCACGTGGCGAGAGATCCATGCACGCGCAGCTTTGCCGAGGCCTAAGCCGCGCTTTCTCCGTACGATGGACTCCAACTGTGGCTGTTCATGGCGTCTGACTAGTCACGAGCCCATTCGGCCGCCAACATTGAGGCTGTCGAGGCCTTTCTGGATCATCTTCGAGTTGTCTGGGTAGCAACGTCCCCGCACTCACGCTGCATAGAGCCCCCATTGCACGATTTCCAAGCCGATCTACCCCGGTAAGGCTCGACCTCCGGAGAGTACGGTGCAACGCTATCCTTGCAGGGAAATCCACCCCACGGCCATCCTACATCCCACGGCACAACTTGGGGCTGGGGTTCAAATTGGCCCGCATTGCATCGTTGGCCCTGGTAACATCTCGTTTGTCGTACGACGCTCATGCCAAACGATGAGCAGACGTCACACTTCAAAACAATGTGATTTTATAGCAGCATGTCGTCGTCGAAGGGGCTACGACAGTTGGGCCTAACTCGATCATCTACCCGTTCGCTTCCATCGGGGGTCCACCTAGGTCCCTCTGTCTGAAATCAAGCCGCTGCTGCAGACGTACCGCTACGTGTTTGGTCTCGAGTGCCACTACGCCTTTGCGCCATCTCTTCCGTCTGCACCGATTTCACACGCCGACGCGCTCCTTGAACAGCTAGACTGACGCCGCGTGATTGCATTGTGGCCCGTGCGTGCCGAAGCCCGAGCCTTCCACGGCGAAGCCACGGACGCGCGGCTGCTTGATGTGGTAGCTGCTTCCAAGGGGTTGCAACTGACGCCGGTGCGTAGCTGTCGTTTGTGGAAGCACCTCCGCACCGGGCGCGTTCGACCCTTTGTTTGCCTTAGAGTCTCCAATGCATTACTGCACGACACCGTTCCCTTCTAATGTGTTGACAATCGTCCCAAGCCTGCATCGTTGCTTTTGCAACGAAGGTCGACATGGCGGCTTTCAATCCATTTCAGCTGGCATTCCGTGCCAAAGGGATGTGTTGTCGTTTCTCTTAGAGTCGTCAAGTCATGACAACACTCAAGCAAAAGGATATTTCTCGAGAAGACTTTCCACAGCGAGGGGCATGGCCAAGATCGGGGCCATCATGAACATGCGAGGACCGACTCCGCGAAATAATGCTGTGTAGCCTTCTTGCCGGGCGATTTGCCGCGCCGTGGAGAAGAGCCCGCGGTACGGCATGTCAGGCGCACTTGACGGCTGGAGTAGGCGTTAGCACACACACAGAACACAGATTCCCATACCATATTGAGCTGTTGTGTCTGGAGCCTTGTCCTCACGACATCGAAGGGGGTCGTCATGGCGGCCGCCTGAAGCATGTGAGGTCAAATGCGACCTTCTGTGTTGTACCAATGGGCCAGCAACGATTCCCGTAATGGCCAAATCACGAGGGGATACCGGGCCCAGCAAATCAGTCTCAGGTAGCAGGCCCTTCTTGGCTGCGGCCTCTCGGCAGCCCAGAGTCAACGACGTCGTCAAAGCAAAGGTAAATCTAAACGGCGGGATGGAACCTCCAAGACATGGGAAGTTTACTCACCCGAAGGCGCCATGCGATGCGAGTGCTGCAGTCAAGCTTCGATACAGCGCGCGCGGCCCCTCTTCCCGCAGCACCTACCGATTACGAATAATTGGGAATGGTGCAAGACGGTATGATTACCGTTTGGATGCAGTTGACAGTTCCAGAGTAGTGGCCGAGCTGCAGCCGCTGCTTCACGACCTAGAACACAACTATAGACAATCTCGACAGCGATGTCACGGACGTCGGCGGGGTTGACAACGAGCATGTATGATAGCCCTCCAAGAGTCACGGCTGAGAAGTACGCAGCATATTCCGACAACTTTGGCAATGTGGCTGCGTCAGGCTCCGTGGTGCCTCGTGTGATGGCGTACGACACGGCACTTGCAGACAGCAATCCCCCGATGCTTGGGCTCATACCACGAAAGAGGCGTCGCATCCCTCCGTCTGCGAGTAGGCGGGAGGCCATCTGAACAGCATTCGCGGGCGCCAGCGTCGTGGCGCTCTGCTGGTGCGTCTAGTACACTGGACTGTGAGCGCACTGCGCAGAGGTACGTTTGAACCTTGACAGCGTCCAAAGGAAAAGTCACGACTTCCAGGGCAACGGTCGAAACCGAGCTAACAAGCAACGTGTGCAGATGCGATTTCTTTGCAGGTTGTTGCTTCGACTGGGTTGCCTGGGCGGTGTGCATGGCTGGGCTGTTGCAGCTTCAAGAATGACGCCCCCGAAGTGGATTGCCCTCGACAGGATGAGACATGCGGTCGAATGAAGGTTGGGAATGATTGTAGCTTTACGATTGTTCGGATCGTGGCCTGATGTTGCTGGGGACATGGAGAATGTCGGTCCCGTTGATTCGCGTGGATCTGGACTGCAGGGCACGACACACTTTAAAGGTCGTCTAGGAGAAGGCAACGGACGGTGCGTGGACGCAGACGCGGGGACCGACGCCCCGTAAAAAGGCCTTGGGTGCCTCTTGCTTGTAGATTTGCACCATGGCGTCAAAAAGGCCTCTATACTGCTACCGCGGGTGAAGGTCGCCTGTGCTACTATGCTACAACACGATCATCAGTGAAGTCGCAACACATGATCGTGCGTGAACCTTGGGCTCGGCCAGCCGAGTTAGGAAGCGCAAGTCTCCTACCAGCTGCGGAGCACCATTGCATGGTTTTGAAAGGACAACTAGTAGTAACTACCGACCAGACTAGTTGTTGAAGTGGGTCGTCTA
>JNBR01000405.1:0-17926 GCA_002081595.1 Achlya hypogyna
TGACCCGCATGCACTCAGTAGTAGGTCACGCACCCTTGTCGGCGTAGTACTTGATGAGCGGTTCCGTTTCGTCCGTGTAGACCTGGAGGCGGTGCTTCACGACTTCAAGCGTGTCGTCTGCACGTTGGACGATCTTGTTGCTGCCGCACTTATCACAAGTGCACTCGACCTGATGGAACGCAAATTACCACACCGAACTCAGCTTGGGTACCTTGGGGAGAAGCGGCGGCATGACGTATTCACCACTGTTGATGTCAGCGACGTTGTACCCCGTGCCACACGAGTCACAGACACTACCACTCATCAACTCCATGACCAGCTTGAGTCTCGCACCGGCGGCCGCTGAGCTTGTCCACGAGAACCCACTCGGGAAGCTCAAAGTTGACGACCGAGTCAAGCGTCGCAATCTTGTCGAATTCGATGGCCTGGCTTACGTTGCGCGGAAAGCCATCCTGCACCCACATTCATGAGTTTCCGAAGCTCCCTGCCACGGCAACGCACCAAGATGTAGCCTTTCTGAGCATCCTTCTCTTGGAGGCGGGCGCGAACCATGGTTAAGATGATCTCGTCGGGCACAAGTTTTCCCTGGCTGCTGTAGTCCTTGATCTTCTGGCCAAGCGGCGAGTTGCGCTTGATTTCGGCGCGGACGAGGTCACCTGCAAATCGGAGCCTTAGCATGAGTTTGCGCAGGTCCGCACGGACCTGTAGAAATGGTCGGGATGTTGAGCTTCGGAGCAATGCGCGTCGCATACGTGCCCTTGCCGACGCCGGGCGGGCCAAGGAACATCATGCGGAGACGGGCGGCCATCGTCGAAAGTGCAAATTGCCAAATGCGCTTCTGCGATTGGCACACCAGGTGTCAAGAGCGCCCGGTAGACCATTTTATTTTACATTTCAAAATGTCATACGAACACCAAGTACAATGACATGAAATGAATATTATTGTAGTTGGATGATAAATATCGGCCACGGATTGGCGCAAGGACGTCGACGCAGCGCCACGCACACCGACCAGATGCGGCAACTTGAACCGTGTTCCCTCGAGAAGGGCTCTCCCGAAAAGCGTCATGGTGCGCTAATGGCGTCGTCACGGATCGTTGCACCTTGTATCGATCCCACGGCCTTGCAGCTTGCAAGACCTTTAGAAATTGTTTATTTCGGCAAGAAAACGGTGTTTGGCGATCGTGGATGCGGACGGGAGCGTTCCAGTCACACACGACGGCTCTTTATAGATATCATAGTTATGCTTGAACGAACCGATTGTACCAGCAGTCTCGTTAGGATCCACAACTATAGTGCACTAGAGAATAAGGTGAACCATTGAGTTGGCGCATGCTTAAGATGCTCGTGAAATACTGGCTCCTTGGTGGGATGTACAGCGAGCGACAAAATGATAATTAATGACAGCACAATCTGTTGATTCGAAACGAGGTTCCACCGAATATTACTGGCGCCTTGACAAATTGTAGTAGACGCGTACCGGAAGAATGTATAGCCACTGCCAGGGTCAGAGTATCCAATGCGACTTGCCGGCACCGAAGTGGATGGCCACCTTGTTGTCCACATTGAGGACAATTTGTCCAAAGGCGGCCATGGGACGAAGGCGATATATGACACTGTTTTGGTGCTTGAGGTGCAGCGCATCGCACAAACTTAAGCGGTACGAGACGATGTTGTGTGGGTTGTGGGCAAGCACGTAGCAGTCCGAGCCGCGGAAACTAAAGGCTGCATTGCGTTGCAAGTTGTGGTGGGTTTTGAACAACATGTAGATGGATCCTCCTTTAAACACCTTTTCCATTCGTCGAGCCTGGTGGCACCATCCAAGAGCAACCCAAAAGAGCACTCGATGTTTCCAGTCGTTGTAGCTCAGGAGACCGAAGTCACCACCCTTGAGAGTGCCTTTCAACCCCAGCAACCGTGACGGCCGGACCGAGGAGCGTCGAAAAGGCTGATCCAGCGCTACAGCGATATTGCAAAAGCGGAGGATCTGAAAGAGTCGTCGACAACCCCGGCGAAGCACGGGAAAACCAAGGCCAAAACCAATGGGTAGGAGGCCCACGAGACACGAGTAAAAGACCACGGGGAGAGCGTCCTCTTTGTAGTCATCCATGCGGTCTGCGGGCAAGACAACCGTAAACAGGGCATGATAAATTGTGACAAAAACCTCCAGACGAAGCTGCACAAATGTGAGCGGTCCCACCACGATAGCGACAGCGATTGCGACGCTTGTCGGGTCGACCTGCGCGAAGCGGTGCTCGCCTTGGCACCACCGGAGAATGTGGCCCATTAGGTTAAGCGTGAGGTAGGCAAACCAAACTGTACGCGCGAGGTACAAAGTCGAAAGGGCAAATTTGATGCCGTCAGCGCTTTGGTCGACACGAACGAAGCACTGGCCAACGACCTCCAGGCTGCACCAAAAGTCTAACACAAAGAGCGCGCACACGAGAGTATTCTGAAGGATGAGGCATGTGGGGTCGCCGACAAGTATTTCGAGCTGTCCAGTACCGTCGCCCGTGCCAAAACGGCGCAAATTGGCGTAAAGCAAAATGTAGTGGCGGTAGTAGTTGTGGTAGAGCTCGTAGATAATGTAGGAGGTAAGCGCGCAACGGAAGGCGAGTTTACAATAGAGCCATGCGACGGTGCCCCGGCTAAGCATTGCTGCAAAATATACGAATCCGTCGCTGTTGGGCTCAACCCAAACGCCTGAGAGGGACGACGGTGCGCCAAAAACTGTGCCGAGCTCAACAAACGCTGTGCTGGACCCGTTGAGGAGTCCGGCGTTGTAGTCACGGAATATTCGCCGGGCACGGTTGGAAAAAAACATTGAACCCGGTATGCGAACAAACGTGAAGTCGGTGGCAGCCACGATGGGAACCTTCGCTCGCAGCACGTCTACGTCTTGTTCGCTGTCATAAAAGTACGTGGCACTTTCTGGCAGCGTGTGCACCGTGTATCGTGCGCGAAAGAATGCCAGCGCATTGGCTTCGTATTGGGCAAACGTCTCGTTAGCGCCGACGGCAACGTTGATCTCTGGTGTCTCGAGCTGCGTCCACGGGAAGGGCTCGGCCATGTACGCTTTGAGTGGCCTATGAAATGATAAGGCATAGCCGATGGGGGGGCTTGGAAGTCACATGAGGACGAGGTTGAAAAGAAAGCCCAAGCTGAAGAGCACCGACAACTTGTTGAAGTACACAGGGTGTGGGGAGGTGGCGCGGGGTGCAGGTAGCCCGCACGGTGCGACAGGGCTCGGACCCACGTGTACCTTCATGCACTACGCGCCGACATGCAGAAATGACTTTCTATTCTCAGGCCGGAAACGACGAGCTAAAATAAATCAAACAAGACATCGCACTTATTCCCTTAGATGTTTAAGCGTGTATATTTCTAATGCAAATGCCTCTGACGTTAATTCGTCTGGACTGATGATGCGCGGTTATGGCTAAACCCATATAGTTAGACGCAAGTCCACAAACTGGTCGACTATTGGCACGGCGGCCCAGGAATTAACTGACCTCGATACTCCTACCTAAATGACCTAGATACTCCTACTGTGTCAAGGGAGAGAACCCCAATGTCCTGAAGCAATGGAAGCAGTGGGTATTGCCAGCCAGCTATAGTACGTACGAACACTATGGCACAGCAAAATTTGACCGGCGTTGAAAAATACACCGACAAAAACATCCCTTCGTTATAAAAGCCATTGGCATTTGCCACGGCCTAGCCTCACAAGGACAGTGCCCTTGGCTTCGTCGAGTGTTATGTCGCCGAATGCTTCGTCAGGGGCAACTTTCCGCTTGATCAGCGGGTCTCCCAAATGAAGACACTCGCAGAGGCTGAGTCTGTATGAAACTACAGCATCATTTTGGTGTGCTAGCACGTAGCAATCGGAGCCCCGAAAGCTAAACGCCGCATTTCGCTGAAAATGGCAGTGTGTTTGAAACAGTGCGTAGATCGTGCCACCGACAAACCGTTTGCTTTGGCGAGCCGGATCGAGCATAAGGACGAAGTTAAATAGTGCTCGGTGCTTCCAGTCGTTGTAGGCCAGCGTGCCAAAGTGATTGTTGGCAACGTTAATGGCGCTATGGGTTGGGGCGATAGAGACGCTATTACGGCGTACATTGTGCAGTAAAGCTTGTATCCTTGTTGCGCGGAAAAAGTGGGCAACGATGGGTTTGCCGAAGCCGTACGTGATAGGGATGAACCCGATCACAAGTGAGTAGAAAGCGGCCGCGATGCAATCTTCCTTGTAGTTTTCAGCCTTGGATGATGGCAGCGGCAACACAAACAAAAAATGATAAACGTCGACGAAAAAGGCGCTCAGAGACTGCATGTATGTGACGGGGCCGACGCTAATGAGAACGGCAACTGCGACCGTTGTTGGGTCCACTTGCGCAATGAGCCGCTCGAGGCGAAGCCTCCGAAGGAGCCGACCCGTGACGTTGAGAAGGAGGTAAGCGAACCAGACGGTGCGCGAAAGGTACAGTGCTGCGAATGCAAATGTGACGAGGTCTTGTATCTGGCCAAGGCGCACAAAGCTTTGCCCCGCAATTTCCACACTGCACCAAAAGTCGACCACAAAAAGAGTGCACACGAGCGTGTGCTGAAGAATGAGCGCCGTGGGGTCACCGACAACTATCTCCAGAGCCGTGCTCTTTTCGTCGTCACCGACTCCCATGGTCTCGAGGTTGGACAGTAGATGGAAGTAATGCCGGTAGTATTGGGCCCACATGCTGTGAATGATCACAATCGTGAGCCCACAACGATAGGCAAACTTGACATAAAGCCACGTCCGAGAGCCCCGGCCAAGCTGTGCGGCAAAATAGAGGTACGTTGTTCCATCCTTTGTCGCCTCTGCCCACACGCCCGAAACAGACGACGGCTCACCCACCAGTAGCCCGAGCTCAACAAAGGCCAAGCTGGACCAGTTCGTTTGTCCAGTCATGAACGCTCGGACACAGGCGCGGCCACGCCGAGAGTAAAACGGAGAGCCCGGTAGCCTCGCAAAGGAAAAGGCAGCGGGGATCACAGGCTCGACGACGAGGCGCAAAACGTCCGTGTCCTGATCGGCGTCGTACGTATATAGGGACGTGGGCGGTAATAGACTGCTGTTGTACCGGCGCTGGTAGAAGGCCAGGGCATTGGTTTCGTATGAGGCGAAAGTCTCATTGGCGCCGACACTGACGGCTATCGTGGGTATTGCAAGGGTAGCCCACGGGAACGGCTCAGTTAAGTAGGCTTTCAGTGGCCTGAGCGTGGTGAGACCATGTGACTGTAAAGATAGCGTACATGAGTGCGAGGTTCAGGAGAAAGCCGAAGCTAAAGACGATGGAAGCTTTGTTGAAGTACACGACGTGGTGCCGACGGCGCACGGGAGTTGTGTCATCCCCGGCAGGCCCGACGCGGACGAGCATCGACGCGCCTCTCTATTTATACGCAGAAAACTCACCAACGCAGAACATGCTTGGTGAGTCAGTCGTCCCACTTCATGGGTAATTGAAACTGGTTTAGTATTTTTGCTTGGTGTTATCGAATTCGCTGGTACCTCTGTGCTCCTGGCTAATGACGGAACGGTGGCTGACCCGTGAATTGTTGCGCCTTGTCGTCTCCACTATTATCCCGAAGGTCGTTTTGGTGGACAAAAACGTTCATCCCATTGAGATCTTGCATGCATGAGCAAGTGCACCACGGACCAGATGACTGACATTGAAGTGAACGCAATGGATCCCGCGCCCCCTCATCCAAGTAGCCTTCACACCACGCGATGGGGTCGAGACCAGAAGGAAGAAGGTTATCCACGAAGCTAGTGCACTGTGCACGTACATGCAATCGCTATCTCCACAACACCCATGAAAACGATACTTTGTGCAATGTACCGAAAATGAAGTCAACAACTCCACGTCGCAAGCTTCGTCGACAACTCCACCTCTCCACCAAGGTCTCCACCTTACCACCAAAACAAGCAAGCCTGAAGAGCCGCCCTACGTTAGACGGTGTAGTCTAACGTAGCCGAGCTACGTCGTAGTATTGGTTTGCTTCACCAGGGTCCTCGACTGCCACTCACCAAGATCGTCAGGCTTCAAGGTGGGACCATGACGGGCGCCTGTCATCCGGATAACCAGGCATCATCCGCATAACGGGCTAATCTCCATGCAATATTAAATCATTGGAATGGTTAACCATGCTATTTGTATGTGCATTTGATATTGGAATTAAATTGGCCTTGGATCCACAGCTGCTTGAAGCTCGCATTTTCGATTTCGACCATGGGCTCCTCGGTGAAGACGACGACGACGACGTTCGCAGGCCAAGATGGCCTGCCCAAGCTGCCGATCCCAAGCCTTGACGACACGGTGGCCCATTACCTGCGCACCGTGGGTGTGCTGCAGACGGCAGAGGAACATGCAGCGACGCAAGCCGTTGCCAAAGACTTCCTTGCCATCGACGGCCCGAAGCTCCAAGAGAAGCTAATTGAATATGCAGCGGATAAGAAGAGCTTTATCGAAGACTTCTGGTACGAGGCGTACTTCAACTACAAAGAGTCGGTGGTGTTGAACGTCAACCCGTTCTTTGTGCTTGAAGACGACCCGACGCCGACGAGGGCCAAGCAGATCCCACGGGCCGCGTCACTCATCCTTAGCAGTCTCAAGGTATTGCCGCCATCACTGAGCACTACTCACGATGTTTAGTTCATCCATGCGCTACGCCGCGAGGTGCTCCCGCCGGACGTAGTGCGCGGATCGCCACTCTGCATGAACCAGTTTCGTATGCTCTTTGGCACGACGCGCCTTCCTACGCGGGCGAACGACCACGTCAAAATCGCCCCAGACTCAAAGCACATTGTTGTGCTCTGCCGGTGCCCCCATCGTTAAGGCCCGCGCACTCACGATGCCGCCATGTAGGAACCAATTCTACTGGTTTGATGTTGTCTGGGAGGATGGCACCCCGGCAGTCACGGAAAAGGAGATCGCTGAGAACCTTCGCGCCATCCGCGCGGACGCTCGAAAGCTCTCGGACGAGCACATAGCCGACTCAGCGGTTGGTGTCTTCACCACAGAGCACCGCGTCGAGTGGGCGCGTCTGCGGACAGAGCTTCAGACCGACAACGCCGACACCCTGGACATGGTTCTACAAACCTACATTTCAGTACCTTGACAAGTTTTGCATGTAGGTTGACCGTGCGCTGTTCCTGGTGTGTCTCGACCATACGAGCCCCAAGACGCCGTCGGACTTTGCCGCTACGGCGCTCCATGGCACGTCCGAGACGTCACCTGGGAACCGCCAGGTACGCTTTTGTCGGGTAGTAGATGAGAAAAACGGATTTTCTTAGATCGGGTCGTGCATGAACCGGTGGTACGACAAGCTGCAAATCATCGTGTGTGACAACGGCGTCGCGGGCGTCAACTTTGAGCACTCGGTCGTTGACGGCCACACAGTCCTTCGGTTCGTCTCGGACGTCTTTACAGACACAGTGATCCGGTATGGCTGACTATGCCGTAAACGTGTTTTCATACCCGATGCGGTTAGGTTTGCGCAGAGCATCTCGGGTACGACGCAATGCTTCCTCGAGAGCGCGTATCGTCCACCGTCGCAATCGCTGTACACAACACCGCACAAGCTGGAATGGAACCTCAAGCCGTCGCTTCAGCTCAGTATTCGGTACCTCCCTTCGTCCCCGATAAGGTATCTGACCAACCCAAGCTACGCCGAAGTCCGCCTCAGCGACTTGATCTGCCAAAACGAGGTTAAGGTGCTTGAGTTTCGCAACTACGGTACGCCTGCCCGTACGCAGGAGCGCTTGCAAGCTCACACTCCGCCCAGGCAAACGCTTCATCACGCAACACAAGTGTTCACCCGATGCTTTCGTACAAGTAGCGTTCTTAGCCGCGTACTACATGCAGTACGGCACGGCTGTGAACCAGTATGAGCCGGCTATGACCAAGCGTTTCCTCCACGGGTGCATCCATCTCATATTTGAAAGGTGCTAACAGTACGGCAGACGAACCGAAGCCATTCGCTCCATGACGCCTGAGACTCTCGCCTTCATTGAGCTCTTCTGTGCCGGCGAAGAGAACGAGCTCAAGCAGCTCGGCGCGTTGCGGGCGGCCGCGGCGTCGCATTCGGCCGTCGTGAAGCGCAGTGCTGGTGGCCAGGGTGTCGAGCGCCACTTGTATGCGTTGCAACAGATCGCAGCTGTGCACGGCCTGCCCGAGCCCGCTTTGTTTCGGGATGGAGCATGGCGCACCCTGGGCCGGTCGATCATTTCGACGAGTAACTGCGGCAACCCGTCGCTGCGTCTCTTCGGCTTTGGCCCCGTGGTGCCCGAGGGGTTTGGAATTGGGTACATCATCAAGGACGATGGCATCCAGGTGCGTTTCGGTGCTGTGTGTTTGGTGCGGCCTCTTGACAGTGGTCGATTATGCTTGATTTTGGTTGATTCTGGGGAAAAGTGCTGATGTGTCAACTAGTTTTGCGCGGCCTCCAAGCACCGTCAAACGCAGCGGTTCCTGGACACGCTCAAGGAATACCTGCTCCGTGTGCGCGCACTGCTCGAGAAGGAAGACGCTCTCATCTATCCGAACCGCGCCAAACTTGCGGGCTCTAAGCTGGAGCACCGCGAGTCCGAGTACGAGTACAGCTTCTTTGATACTGGCGCGCGTGTGCCGTCGTCTCCTCAAGTCAACCCCACGCCGCTCATTGGCAAAGCTTTGAACTAAGCGGATGAAGCTCTGAAGTTCTACAAACCAGAACGTCGATGCTTCGCAGCAACATCCGTGGTATTAACGTAAATGAGACACCGCTTTATGACCGCTTTCCACTCCACGCTCGTGATGCAAGTGCGATGTTCTATCAAGTGTCACTGGTTTGCAGCATTGCTCCTTGTCTATTGGAATGACTGTCGAGGACATCATGACTGGACCAATTTGCCTCGTCGAAGCAATGATTTACGTGTCGTAGGCTGGCGGCGCAGTTCAAACGGTGCTCATGAGCAGCTTGCTTCATGGCGCCGCCTCAGCTGGAACCTTTAAACTCGTGCCACAAAGCACTCGTTCATTGCTTTGTTTCAATGTGCACACTTGATGCGACTGTTTTGGTCGAAAACTACTGCACATATTAGAGAACTCTGGCGCAGTTAATGGTGAAGTTTGTTCTCCTGTGGGCCAACTAGAGCTCACTTAAACGTCAAGAAGATAAACGACTGAAGGAGAAGCCTCGATCGTTTGGTGAGAGTATGTAGGATGCCTGCGTGAAGCGGTGCATGGCCACCGTAGCTCAAAGGTTTTCGGGAGCGGAAACACCTGATCAATGTGAGCATGATGCAGGCCAGATCGTCGGTGGCGGTGCCTACGGAGTACCTTGGCTGAGCGAAAGCGGGGAAGAGCCCGCGATACAAGAATTTACACAGTTAAGTGCCTCGCTGGCAACAACGCTCTGGACACTCTCAGATGACCATGAGACTACCACAAAACAGCATCAAGTTTCAAACGATAAGAGCTTTTGTCTTGGGGAACCAATGTCGGGCCATGTTATCATGCTTAAACGGGAGGTCCAGCGGAGTCGTGCCCGAGGAGACTCGCAGCGGCGGCATCCAGCGACTCGGTGCGACTCTTGGCTTTGCGACGCGCAGTGGCACCGGCAATGCACTTGACGAGGAGGAAGAAGGCAAAGTGCAGAGCAAGAAGAAACGCATACCACAGCGGCGCCGAAGGCGTCTCGATCTTGAGAAATGGGTACGGCCAAAACCCGGTCACAGCATGCACGATCCAGGCCACAATGGCGTATGTGGTGCTGAAGAGGGCTTGCAACGCCGCACCGCCGTTGGCCATAGGAATCGGATCCGCCGCAAATTCGACCGCAAGGAAGACGACGTTGCCGCCGTGCTGGATGTAGCTGAGCTCGTTGAGGAACTTGTCTGCCCATCCACCTGCTTGAGCTCGGGGATACAGGATGAGCCACACCACTGTCAAAACAAGAAGACTGTTGGGGAATGCAACGTCAAGCAGCAACCGCCGCCCGCGGCTCGTGCGCGACACGTCGCAAATTGCCCACGCCCAGTACGTTGTCTGAAGCGCAAAGTTCCAGCACGTGTAAAACCCAAGGCTGCGGCCGCGCGTTTGCACGAGCTCAGCAACAAGTACAGAGAAAAAGAAGAGGAGACAGACCACGTGGTAGCCGCGCCAGAACCAGCCCCGGGGCGGTCGTGGCGTCAGGTGCAGCGCCGTGTATTCAGCACCAGGCGTCGCGCGACGAATCCATGCGATGCTGCCGACTAGGCTCACGGCGAGCTCTCCTGCCACGACGTACGCTGCCCACATCAATCGAAAGTGCAGTATCTTTCAGAAAAATGTATGTTTTAAACACATATTCTTGGACAGTTTGCACTGTTTATTATCACCATGGCATACAAACCGGAAATATGCGTTGAAAATGCAAATTTCACTCCAGGAGGTGAGTTTAATACATCGCATCCAATGCGATTTGGGCGACAGTGAAGTGCAAGTTGACAGCTTGGCGAAGCGCCTTATCCCAACTGCAAGAGAGCCGCGGGCGTGGCTTGTCATCCAAACATGGCAAACGAAGGCGGTTCGATGTCTTCAATCGAAGACGCCGTTGCAGTGCGGCAACACAGTGATTACGATGAACTAGCTACGAGATTCAATAACTCTCCCACAGTTATTCGCTCTGATGTGGATTGACACACAACGCCGTGAAGCTAACAAGGCGGCTTGGAAAAGCCGTTGGATGGTCGACGACAAAAGAGGCCTCCTGACGGAACGCACGGGTGGACCGCGGTATGAAACATGGTGGTGATCGCGCTAGACACAGCTTGAGCTCATAACACCGCGCGAAATTATCGTGGAATGATGCGCCGTTGTTGCCAACCCTGCTGTGCTTCCGACGGCCTCGGACGTCAACGACGTACCGCATTTGTCATGCAATAAGAACTGGGACCGGCACAATCATTGGCGCCGTACAGTCAAGGGATCTTGAGTGCCGTTCACACCGAACAGCCGAGCAATTCACTGAGCAGCATTCACTCCAAATTTTGGAGTCTGCCTGACGCTGTCTTTTCCAATGGACGATATCATATTCGTCTTCGGCCGAAACCTCGCACAAAGGGTGATGACCATGAACAGCATCGACGGGGCTATTGACGGTGCTATGTACACCGCGGGGAGGCTCAACTAACTGCATGAAGCTTGGGACAATGGACGACTTAGTCATTGCGAAGGTCGGGAGCCAGTGGCCGCCGAAATTTTGACCCTAACGACGGCTCCTGACGACATTTGGAGCGCCTCGCGGCTGCACGGTGCAAATATGGAAGACCCTTTGGCGGCTTGTGCTCGTGCAACAAATGCTGCGCCGAGCGATCACTTTGGCCGCTAGGACCGGTGCCTCCATTCGTTTCGGACGATGCTTGTTCATGGTTCCCATTGACGACAATATAATTTATTAACATAGGAGTACAGCAATAGCCCGGCGAACTGAACGTTTAAGGCCGGTCGACGAGGTGCATAGTATGGTTGATGGCTACGGCGGTATATGTTCCTTTGGCCCGGTTGTAGTCGAGGACATTCACGCACGTGTTGTCCTGTGGGATGGGCGGGTTTTCTACCGGAATCGACAGGAGTTCGGCGAGGATGATCTTGTTGAAGCGGCCGTGGCACACGAACGCAATGTGGTCGTCGTCACCACCAAGCGCCACGAGCTCATGGAGCATGGATACGCCACGTTTCTTTACATCGAGGGGGCATTCGCCCTGGGGAAAGCGAGCGTTGCCATCAAGGATGCCCCGGCGCCACTTGGCATAGATTTCGGCGAGGAAGGCTGCATTTTGGCTACGCGGTGTGCCCTCGAGAGTGCCGAAACTCATTTCCTCGAGGTCCGCGTAAGCGCCGGTCTTGGTGCCAGGATGCGCCAGCGTGATGCAAGCCGCCGTCTCGGCCGCGCGGTTGAGCAAGCTACTGTACACGGCGTCGAGGGGGATGTCTTTGAAAGAGCGGGCGAGTTGGGCGGCCTGTTTGCGACCCGTCGGGTTGAGGTGCATGTTGACTCCACGACCCTGCAGCACACCCGCAACGTTGTAGTCAGTTTCACCATGGCGGCACAGATAGATCCTGGCGCAGCCATCTTGCAGCGGCGGCAGACACGAGGCTAAGGAACGCATGATGGTTGAGGAAGGTGGGGCACGATGGCGGATAATGTGAAAATGACCTTGACCACCATCGCATCAAAGGCTCTCTTGCGCAAAAGCACCCAAGACGACCTCTGTTATAACAATTAGTACCTCCAAGACGAGGCTAGAAACACGCCATTTCGGTTTCACACCATGAGACTGAGAATGGCGGTGCACGGAGGGCAATGCGCGATGCACAACCGCACCATGTTGCTCACACGACGGCAACGACGAACGACGACATTGACACATTAGTTTCAAAAAGCCTCAAACAACTAGGTAATTTATCGAAGAAAATGTAAGCATTGCATGATGCGTCTTGGGTGTACGGCCACCATCCTCGACTATCATGAACAAGAACGTCACGACCAGCGGACGAGAGTGGCGTGCACGTAGTCTTGCTTTTGGCACGAATCTCTCGGCGTGCGATTGGCCCGCATCCTGATGAGCAGTGTTATAACATCATCAAGTGCGACACTCCCGCCATCAGCCCAGGCTCGTGATTGGTCAATATGTCGTGAGATATGCGGCAACTGGCCAATCAGCGGTGCGCGGGTCCATAAACAAGGCCAAGATCCACTGGATTCGGCCCAATGTGTTGATGGAATCACTTGAGGTTTGTATTCGGCGCGGCCTTCATCGAAGTTCCCTCGATGCGATGCCATTTCCACCGGAATACGCGACTCGGTTGACGGCACTGAGTTGAGCTCAAACAGCGCGATAAATAGGACTGGGCGAGCTCCATAGTGTGGCTAGTTTAGACGAGGCGCTAGGGGACAGCCGACGGCAGCACCAACTCCGATGACAAAAACGAGCCCAGCAGCTGCTGCATAGAGCCCGCTCGAGAAGGACTGAGAGAAGGTCTGGAGCCGAATACCTTGTTGCTCATTAGAGGCGTGGAGATTGAAGAAGCGCCGTGCCCAGCTTCCCCATGCTGGTGATTGTCTGATAATGCATACAGTTAATTCACTCGGTGTATCACTCAAGCCTCGGAGTCGGTGGGACTGCGCCGTAGCACCGCCTGAGCCATTCACCATGCCCAAGTTGCCCTTAATATGCAATGCACTATTTTGTTTGATAGCATGAGCACAAAAATAATTCCAAAACCTGCTTCTGTCGTGCCCGCATCACGAGCAAAGCCTGCTTGGTCTTGGCCGCTTCGATCTCAAGGCTGAGATGATCAATGCGAATCAATCGATGCCAAGTGTCCTCGACGAGCGGGTGCAACCCACACCCCCAACCCACACTCGTACCAATCCGCTAAAATACGCGGGAACATAGTTCGATAAATCCAAAATACAGAGCACACGCCTAGTTGCAACCGGGGTGGCCCTCGACGCTCATGGCCTGAATCTCGCTGGCGTTGACACTGCCCATGCTGGCGTACGCCGAATATTGCCGCTGCAGCACAAGCACAAGTGCCTGCTTGAAGGTCGTGATCATCTCACGCATGGAAGTCATGACAGCGTCGGTGATGCTACCGATGCGGTAGTACGGAGACCCAGGCATTTTGAACTTGGGGTGCTGGAGGAAGAGTTGAGACTGCATCATGGGCAGCGTCGCTTTTTGGTAAAACTTGAGGCGGCAGCCACCCGCGTTCGAAGGTTCGACCACGAACCTAATCCAGATTCGTTCCCAACAGCTCATTCTGGGAGGACGCCGTACCAGGCACTCTTGTTGTTGACCAGCGCAGTCTTGTCGTGAGGCATGAGTTCGTCCTCGAGAATGCTCCTACTCAAATATGACGACCTGCCAGTGCAATAGGCCACAACGCACCGCATCATGAAGACGACGCGGTCAGCCTCAACCACACGGCGAAGGAGAAACCGACACTGGCTTGTGAGAAGGTTGTCCAGCTGCCCGACGGTACAGAGGTATTTGGTGTCGGCATCGAACGTCTCGAGCATCTAATAGGCAATGCACAACGGTGAGGGGATAGGACCGATGAGGTGGATGTATATACCGAAAACCCGGCGTAGTCGTAGCGCGAGGGGTCGCCCATGAGCACCCACATGCAGCGTGTGACGAAGCCGTGATCGTACGGTAGGTTCTGGCACCAGATAGTCTCCGTGATGAGCTGGTCGTCTTGGTTCCGCGCGAGTTTAGGCTTGCACGCGAGGTAGTCCGCCTCCATATCGACAAGGCCGCTCTCCACCATAGCACCTGGAAGCGCGAGGTACTGTTGCTTGAGAATCTCATTCATGGCTTTCGCACGCATGATGGGATCCTTCACGAGCCTACAGAGCCGCCACTGGTCCTGGTCGAGGGTTGGAAGGGTTGTGAGACGCGGACGCTTCTTGAGGATGGTCTGGAGCGTCTTACCGAACTCAATCTGCTCTTCAAGTTCTTGTTTGAGTTTTTCGTTCTCGAGCAGAGCATTTTGCTTGTCCATGCGCATTTGGTGCGCAAGCTTCTGCCACGGGGTCTCGCCCTCCGTCTCGACGGCCTTGATTTGCTGGAGCACGGTCAAGTGCTTTTGTAGCTCGTCAACCTTGACTCGGAGGTATTCCAGCTCTTCACGTTGTCGCTTACGGCTCTCGTTAATCTTCTTAGGCGCGGTCGAGGTGGGCTTGGGTGGCGAGTCCATGTCCGAACCCGAGCTCGCGGTCGCCGACGCCCCCGAAGGCGTCGATGGCTTTGCTAGGGTAGGCAGGAACATAGTGCTGAACTCCTCCATCATCATGGCATCGACGTCGAGAAGCGTCTCCTCCAGGGGCATCGTGGCGAATTCGTCGAGCATGGTGCTTGTGTGTGTCGAAGGAAAACACTCACTGTGACTTGTGTATCAAGTTTTGGAGGTCAGTGTTTCGACGAAAAACACGCAACTTATCACCGCGAATCAAACCCGTCAGTGCACAAACCGCGGGCTCAAGAGCACCGGGCGCCATGTCGCTGTGAGCACGCGATGACCTGGCAGTGTGAAATAGCTCGAATATGCCGCACCGATGTTGGTGTCGACTCCTGAAGCTACGAAAGGTGCACAGGTCAGCATGATTATCGTACGTTCGACGAAGTTCTCGATGTTTGTGTGACGATGACACCTAAAGCAGTGGTCCTAATTGCTGCTAATCTCGATGGCTACGACAAAATCCTCATTGGTCTATCGTTCCCACAATAGCGAAATGGAGTTTAAGCGAACTCTAATCCACTTTGTTCATATGGGCTTTAATGCACAACATTACACGGATGGTGAGATTTTCGAGGTTATCTTAATATAGTGCTACTAGTATCACGAGAACATGAAATCAATCTGAGACTTTGCTAACCGTTCCACATCAATGCTGACGAGGCTTTTGCCGAAGTTTTTTATGATGACTCGTGACGTCTCGCTTAGCTTAAATGGTACACCCACTCCGTAGCGTCTTGAATTATTCTTGAGACTATTCCTTAATGACTTAAAGTGCTGCGTGCCATTGGTATATACACAAAGCAAGAATACGACGAGGCTTTTCCTGGCACAAAACCACTGTTGAGTGATTCTCCGTTAAAAGTTGAAGCGGCTCGCACTAGGGATTCCCACAGTAAAAAGGAATGACGACGACGCAGCAACTTGGCAGCCTCGACAACCGAAACCAAAATTGATGGAGCATGCACTTGCGCCGGCTTCGTGTGCTTTTGTGGAGAGCCATGCTCCGCAATGAGAACGTTGTGGCAGCCGACGCCCGAGAAGTTCAATGCCTCGCTCTTCTGGATGGATCACACAGAAAATTGGAGTACTACGAAGTATTTAATTTTACAGGATATTATCATATGCAAAGTCGAATTCGATAAAGTCATCTCTTCCGGCGCAATCACTCCTTCCCACGCTTGGTGCTGGAAGCTTGATGACCAAGACTATTTGATCTCGTCAAATGACGTATACTAGTATAGTATATAGGGTTGCATCGCCTGATGCCGTGCTGGAGTGACAAAACCGTGCAGCCAATTTCATTGCCAAAAGCCGTAAAATTCCCAACATCACCAAAAGGCTTAAATTTCTAAGCTGATCAAGTACGGCTTTGATGACATTGACTTGGACCTCGAGAACGGCGTCTCGAAGGTCCTGCCCATCATCAACAACATCATCACGGGGCGTAAAGCAGCTCAAGCAGAAGGCCGGCGACAAGTTCTACTTCTCCATGTCGCCCCAGCATCCGTACGTGCAGAGCGGTTATGGCACGTCCCATCTACGAAATCGGTGGCAGTCCTAGAACCAACGCGCTTGTATCCTTAAATACATAAAATTCTGTACCCGCCTTTCCTGTGAACGCGCAGGACGCCTAATAAGAGGAAGACCCAACGTTCATTGCGCGCATAACGGCCCGCCAGCAGGCGCGCGTGGCTAGCCACTCCAACTACTAAGTGATCAACGCGGACTCGTAGGACGGTAGCACCAACGTGGCGGGCGACGAGAGCCAGGGCTGGGTCACCGTGATCGTGGGTAGCCGCGTGGACTCACGGAAGAGATCTCGACGCACACGGCCTTGAGAAGCTGCACGTCGTCGCTGTGGAAGGATGGCCGAAGGGATACCGAGCGTGTGCTGTACTCCAAGTGGAAAATCTTACGCAGCGTGCGGCTGCCACTGACCAACGACACACTGGTGCCTGTGCACCTAACGAACGCAAATAGAATGTGTACTTAGTTATGATAATTATTGTGGTGTCTGCCACAGGAGCGTGCCCGCTTCGCGACGCTCTCATCATTTAGGCACTCGACTACTTTGCTAGTGAGATCCCGCTGCGAGGCACCTTCAACCGCACCTCGGGGTAATTAGGCCCTTGTCCACGGCGCATCGCTAGTCTCGCACGATCAGGGACCGCAGCTAGCGTTCCCCTGATCGGCATGTGAGAGAAAAGAAGCTGACCTCGGCATTTGTGCCCACGGGTGCCATGCACCTGCTGCACAGACTGTTGACGATGAGGAGTCCGAGGATGCTGGTGACCCGGGCACCTAGTTACCAGTCGTCAACAAGAGCTAGCTCAAGACCGTCTACGAGTACTTAGTCGTAGCCACGGTGGTGCATAACGTGCCCTGGCGCTTCCTTAACCATCGACAATTTCGTAGCCTTGGCGCGGCTGAGCTCGAATTTCACATCCATAACTTGCAGTAGGAGCATCTTCACTAGTTCACTGAATTCGGACCTTGATTTGTCTGGCCTGGTGACCCCTTTGAGTTTGCAAATCGCGTGTGCGGGTCAAACTCCCCACCGGCACACCGAGTTAGAAATCGATCACTGCAAAGCTACCTTTACTGCATAAACTAACAATAAAGTACAAAGAATCAGGGTTATTCGAGAAATGAGCGGGGCTAGGATGCGCAAGACGCCATCCATCCTCGACTCGGACGACGAGGATGCGGCCAGTGTGTTTGCCGCGCGCAATGCTATAGCCCAAGCCTGCGCACTCGATACGGCCACGCAGTGGATACGTTTAGTATGCTCATAAATCAGATTTGGACCAATCACAAAGAAAATATTAATTCAGTGGGATGTAGTGACCTTGAGTTTGGTGGTCGAAACTTCCTGTGAGCGACCTCAAAACACCGGGTTTCAGTTTGAAACTCGGACTCAGGGTAAAATTCATGGTCCCGGTGAACAGTAATTCAGGGTCTCCTACAGGGAAACTGAAACTCAGGGTCAAAGTCAGTGACCTGGTAAAGATGCTCTAAAGCCCGTAGTTTGTTCCTTAGTGCTCTCGATCTTCGCTCGTTAACCGCACTCACGACCAAGAAGTATCCTCGAGCTTGGCAACTACAGTAATTCCTGGACTAAA
>JNBR01000406.1:0-35466 GCA_002081595.1 Achlya hypogyna
GCGTCTCGGCCATGAAGAAGCTCTCCATCTTGTCCTCGACCTTGGTCCAATAGAGCGAGTCGACGTTCCACACAGCGCCATAGCCGTACGTGGTCTTGGCGTGCTTTTCCAGTGCTTCAAAGAGACGCCAGCCCCACTCGCGGTACTTGGGATCCTTCGTGACCCGGGCCAGGTACATGAGACTCTCGATTGTCTCCGGCCGCAAGTGGTACACAGACGACTGGACTACGAAGCCCGGGAAGCCAACGAGGTCCGGCGCCAGGCCCGTGACCTGCCGCGAATACATCGCGTAGCACGTCCGCATGAGCTTCTTGGCCATGTCCAAGTGCCGCGCGACCTTGGCGGCGTCCGTCTCCCCCACAGTACCGAGCGCAAGCATGCCTGGCACGAAGCAGAGCAGGTGGTCCTGCTCATTGGTGCCACCGAGGCCCGGAATGCTGAGCACCTTGAGATAGTGGTAGGTAACGTCGGTGCCGTCAGCATCTTGGGCTTTGCCCTCCGAGAGGAGGTGCTTCTCGATACCGTCGACGGCGGCGTCGTAGGTGGCGCGGAGGAAGGCGTCTTTGGCCATGTTTTTGCCGCTGTAGATAAAGACCTTGAGGAGGTACTCGTAAAATGAGTCGCCAAGAGCTCCAATCGTGATAAATGAGTCCTTCTGGGCGAATGCCCCAGTCTCGGGGTCGTAGTGCACGGGGAATAGGCCAGTGTTCTTGTACGAACCCTCGCGCTGGACAATCTCGTAAAAGGCGTCACCCTAGGCACAGCGGTGCATGAGCCATGATGGCCAGTCGCGTATCAAACGCACCCGCCGGGCGTATTGCGGATCTCCCGTGATGTCGCTGAGATATCGCATCTCGAGCTGGAGTGTCCCGAGGTCTGCGAGAAGCCCCCTGTACCACAGATGTAGCTAATCGGTTCTAGTGAGGTGCGCGTACCGGTAGCGAGTCCATCTGTGCATGGCTCGGGCCTTGGTGTATGGGTTGAACTCGGTGTAGAAAATTCCTTTGGCCTCGTCAAACGCTGGGGCTGTCAGGTCAGCAAATTCGACAGCGCGTGCCAAGAAAGCGGGGTCGCGCGAGACAGCATAAGCCCCGAGGAGACCGCCGAGTTCGCGGATCGTGACCTCGAAGATGGAGATGATGTCGCCGTCGGTGCCGAGGTGCGTGAAGTCCAGGTTGTACGCGACCCAGTCCCGCGCGCGGTTGAACTCGTCCTACAATAAATGTAGCGTCCGCCTCGATTTCCTTTGCAGCACCATCATGCCCATGATGTACAATGTGTCCAGCGCGTCCACGAGCGTGACACTGATGTCACCCCAGACATTCTGTCGGCGGCGGCCGGACACAGGCCCCACCTCGTCGGCGCCAAATGCGTATGTTTCATAGCCCCTCCACGCATGTGTCATGGCACTCTTGATGGCGGTTCGTCGCGTCGATTGCGTTCTTGTAAGCATCGCTTCGTCCGAGAAGTTGAGGCAAAGTGCAGCCTCCTCCGCCGACAGCGGTGGACGGGGTACCTTCCGGCGCTCCCCGCGCAGTGCACCGCGATGGTGGTCCTTGGAGAAGATACGTATTTGCGACAGTTGCGCAAGCACAAGGAGGCACGCGGCGCCTAGCAGCAGCAGAAGCCGCTTCCGCGTTGTGGCTGCTGCCCTCATCGTTTCGGACAGATTCTTATTTGCCCGTTGTCCAGGATTAGGTGCGTATTTCACGAAAGACGCACCCACGGGCAAGCACAGACATGTGTTGCAGCTCTCACCATCCGCCAGCACCAGCGCCTTAGCAACAGCACACATCATGCGAGGGCAACTCGTGCTAAGTACTTGAAGCAGTTAACTGCTATCCATGCGCACTGAAGAAGTGGCCGCAGGCAAGCCTGGCAGGGCTGCAATCGACGGTGATTCGGATCGCGTTTGCGTTAGCTGTCGCTTACGTTGAGGCGCCCATACGTCGAGTGGGCTAAGCGGAATGCGCTACACTGTGTTTCTGCATATCAACCTGACTTTGTTAGTTGCCAGGGAGAAACACAGGAGCTCGCTGCGAAAATGAGCACGATGCCAGAGGAGCATTTAGCTGCATCTCATAACTTGATGCGGTGAGGTATTGCAAGCTGAGTTGAAGGTGATTCAATGGGCTACGACACAGTTTACCTCCTATGCCTCATTACTCTAAGAGACGCCACGAAGACACACACGTTTACCTCCTATGCCTCATTACTCTAAGAGACGCCACGAAGACACGCATGGGCACGAGAATTTTGGGTCAAATTCGCCAAAGTGAGTACAAGATATTGCGTTGGCGCGTATTATCGTCAAGTACGCGATTTTTTACTTTCATCACGACTGCAAATCCGCAGTAAAACGATATACGCGGACCGTGTGTGGCGAGGCGTACAGGCGGACCCTGTCTTTTGGCTTTTATCGGCAGCGACGTCGATCTTCGTAAGATGATGTGTAATGACGTGTTGGCGGAGATGGCGAAGTAGACGATCATGGCGACTCGGCCGGCGCCTTGAGCCACGAATTTCTCGGCGTCGGACAGAGTAATAAGGTGTCTATGAGCACGTTTTAACATGAATCCACTGTGATCTCGAATAGTTTATGTTAGTTGTTAATTGAGTTTATTAAAGTTTATGTTAGTTGACAACGGGGTTTATTGAAAAGCGTCTTTTGAGTTAAAAACTGCAAGGTGGAATATCACGTTGAAGAGGAATATCAAGTTTCGCAAACGCAACTTGACTATTTTCTGACGTGGCACAACGAGAGCACAAGTATCATGCATGACACGACGGCGGGGCGTATCGTCCAAGCACTTGCACGCACGGATGGTCTTCTTGATGGCCGATGGCGGCGCTCTCTAGCCTTGAAGCCGAGGGCGTGTTATTGTATCGCCACCAATACACTTACATGGACCCTCTGCGAATGATTGTGGTGAAGCAACTGAAAATTGGCTTCGTACTGACACCTCACAGTGCACTCTTCAACGTAAATGGCGGCTATACGACAGGTTTGAACTCACTCGTATTTGCGCCACACGGCGGCCTTCAACGGAAACGAGGTTTCGCCCAATAACACGATGAGCCACCAGGGCACGTTGCCCACTGATACATTCGCGAGCGCGCCTACGTCCCGCCCACCGCGCTAGCGGCTCCCACGGCCTTGCCCCGCGGCACGCTCCAACGAGTCGTCAGTGCGTCTACGCTGTGCTTTGAGGTGTGTGGTACCGCAACCACGATGGATGGCGTTTGAGATTGTATGCCATTCTATATCCTGTGGCCCCACAAGTAATTGTTGGCTTGTGTGCCGCCGGTCCACCTTCGAGAGCAGAGGCAATGCAGCTAAAACTCTTCTACTGTCGGGGCCTTCTCGACTCTCGTGCGTTGTGTCTCGAGGAGCCACTTGTCGACGCTGTAGGCACACTCTTGGAGCCAATGTACTGCAGCAGCAGCCGTTGTTGACACGATACAGTTAAAGTGGTCAGCTACGTGAGAGTCATTTCACAAAAGGTCCTGAAATGCTTCGAGGCGGGTTAGTTTAAACACGCTGGTGCGGTCCATGCGACTCAACTACCCCAAGACAGCCCTTAGCACAATGCCCGATGTAGTGGAGTCTTCCTTCACCCCAGGAAGCTTATACGATGGTTTATGTTCTTCCCCACAGAGTCCGCGAGAGATGCCCACGGCGAACTTCGCCACTTCGGCGCGGAATACGAGCTGTCATCCAAATCAACCCACGGTTCTTCTGTCAAGCGCCGGCAGCGGTGAGCCGTGCATCTGATTGAGGCGCCGCCCCACGTGGGTTCCTTTTGGGTGGCGCTTCTGGTACGCGCCGCCATGCGGTCCCGGCATCCACCTTCGATGCAACGGCAGAATCTGCACGCCGGTCGCCGTCTTGCTGCCGCTAATCCCATCCGCCGCTGCTGCTATCTCGCCTTGGCGGCAGGCGTCCCTGCGTGTCCGTGCGCCCAGCGAGGATGCGCAGGAACAATCCGTCGGATTACCAGACGCCATCCCACTCGTCTCACGCCCCAAAGACCAAGTTCAACTGTCTGAGGCGGCTGATTGGCTGGCTTTTGACTTGGCTCTCTATGATTGGCTGGATGTGGCTTGGCTCGCTCTGATTGGCCAGAGCTCAAATAGCTTGAAATCTTCCTTGAAGGCGCCAGTATACAAATTTCAAGTGTCGGGCCGCCCCCCGTGTGTGGTCATTTTTGGTTTGTCTGCAAGATGCTCTCGATGAAGAAACTCGTGGCCGCGCTGCCCGTGCGCCAGCTCCGTGCGTCGTCGACGGCGTCCCTCCAGGTACTGGTGGACGTAGTGAGGATGGGCTGCTGCATGGACGTCTGTAGTGGGCCAAGGGCATGAACAAGCCCCTCAAGGAAACGGACCCCGTCCTGTTTGACATTATTGAGAAGGAGAAGCAGCGCCAGCGCAACTCGGTGAGCTTGATCGCGTCCGAGAACTTTACGTCGCGGTCGGTGTACGACGCGCTCGGCTCCGTTATGTCGAACAAGTACTCGGAAGGATACCCGGGCCAGCGCTACTACGGCGGCAACAAGTTCATTGACCAGGCCGAACAGCTTTGCCAGGAGCGCGCGCTTGCTGCGTTTGGCCTCAACCCGGAGGAGTGGGGTGTGAACGTGCAGTCGCTCTCGGGGTCGCCAGCCAACTTCCAGGTGTACACGGCGCTGCTGCAGCCCCATGACCGCATCATGTCGCTCGATCTGCCCCATGGTGGCCATCTCTCGCACGGCTTTCAGACGGGCGCGAAGAAGATTTCGGCGACGTCCATCTTCTTCGAAAGCATGCCGTACCGCGTTGATGAGACCACGGGTCTCATCGACTACGACACGCTTGAGAAGAACGCCGAGCTCTTCCGCCCCAAGCTCATCGTGGCTGGCACGAGTGCGTACGCCCGCCACATTGACTATGCTCGCATGAAGAAGATCGCTCAGCAGGTACGCGGACTCCCCCCAATGGCTCCATCTCATGCGGCTTTCAGAACAACGCAATTCTCCTCGCGGACATGGCGCACATCTCGGGCCTCGTCGCCGCGGGTGTGGTACCGTCGCCCTTCGAGTACGCGGACGTCGTCACGACCACGACGCACAAGTCGCTCCGTGGCCCGCGCGGCGCCATGATCTTCTACCGCAAGGGCGTCCAGAGCATTGACAAGAAGGGCAAGGGTGCGCGACCCTTGAACCCACCTCTGACACTCATGCACTTGCTGCGTAGAGATTCACTACGACCTGGCGGGGCGCATCGACTTCACGGTGTTCCCGGGCCTTCAGGGCGGCCCCCATAACCACACCATCTCGGCGCTGGCCACGGCGCTGCTGCAGGCGCAGAGCCCCGAGTTTGTGGCGTACCAGAAGCAGGTGCTTGCCAACTCCAAGGCGCTCGCGGGCCGCCTCATGGAGAAGGGCTACCACCTCGTCTCGAACGGCACGGACAACCACCTTTGCCTCGTCGACCTCAAGCGGTCTAAGGGCATCGACGGCTCGCGCGTCGAATTCCTTCTCGAGAACGTCAACATGGTCATCAACAAGAACACGGTGCCGGGCGACAAGAGCGCGCTCGTCCCTGGTGGCATGCGCCTTGGCGCGCCTGCTCTCACGACGCGCGGCCTCACGGAGGAGGACTTCGTCGCCGTTGCGGACCTCATCGACGAAGGCGTCGACCTCGCGGTTGCCATCAGCAAGAAGGTGACGGGCAAGAAGGTGCAGGACTTCAAGGACTACATCACCGCGGGCCATGCCGCGTCCGAGATCGCCGCCCTCGAGGCCAAGGTCACGGCCTTCATGCGCAGCTTTCCCACCATCGGCTTCGAGGAGGAGGACATGGTGTACCGCGACTAGATTGGGATATGTGTCAATTCACCTGCGTTCTGTGCCGAGTATGCGGCGTGCTCTTCATTCATGTCTTTGAGCTAAGTTGGGCACGTCTTGGCGACGCCACGAAGTCCGGCTTCAACGCGGCATCCTAAAGAGCCCCTACCAAACGTCTCCCACTATGCTGGCACGAGATCAGACGCAATGTTTGACGCCCTCATGCCCACAGGGCACGGCGGCTGCAAGACATGGGCAATTGCGCAACTCGCTGTTGACTACTACGTAGTTGTGACGTGTCGAGGGCTCACTCATGGTGCTGGCACAGCAGGAAGATCGATGTCACTGTTGCCTTGCGCTGTGCATCTGCAAACCCTTCTTCGCCCCCGCAGAACTCTGTGGGCACTCTTGGCCCCTTGTCTTGGACACCCCCGGCAGATGTCATGAACCTGCCCTTCTTGGATGCTCATGCTTTTCTCCACCAAAAAGGTGTGATTTTAGCCACCAGAAGATCGCATATGGGCAACGCCAGATCCATCAAGCTCAATGGCCGCGCTTACGACGTCTGCGGGAAGCTCGGGTCCGGTGGCTTCTCGGAAGTCTACCTCGTCCAGGCGCGGGGGTCTAAAGCACGATACGCACTTAAAGTAATGGAGTGCCAGGAGGACGAGCAGCTGCAGCGAGCGCTTATGGAGATCCAGTTACACCGACGCATCGCCCACGCCAACGTGCTTCCGCTCGTCGCGTCGGAAATTCGCATGAAGTCACACGTGCAGCACTCGGACGTCGAGAACGCACTCACGAAGAGTAAAGAGGTACTGCTCCTCTTTCCCGTCTTCCCCCGTGGGTCTCTCCAAGACATTCTCAACGATGCGGCAGCTCAGAGTGCTTCACTTCATCCGAAAGACTCTCATGACGCAGTACATGTAGAGGGACCGGCCTATTCGCAAGACGCATGCATTCGGATCTTCGAGGGAATCGTCAACGGTGTGCTCGAGATTCACCAAGCCGGCCTTGCCCACCGCGACATCAAGCCCGCGAACGTCCTCTTGACAGAAGACGACATTCCCGTAGTCATGGACTTTGGTTCCGTCGCACCGCTGCACATATGCATCTCGTCGCACCACGATGCCGTCGCGATGGCCGAGACGGCAGCGCAGTTCTCGAGCGGAGCTTACCGCGCCCCAGGTGAGTCGTCACCACGCTCGGCTCTGTGCTCATCCTGTAGAGCTCTACGACGAGTGCTTCCGCGGAGAACTCTCGGCCGCCGCGGACGTCTGGAGCCTTGGCTGCCTGCTGTACGCCATGGCTTTCGGTCCTTTCGGCCCGTTCGAGTCGGCGGTCGAGGGGATCAAGGTACTCGCCATTCGTACGGGCACCGTTCGCTTCCCCAAATCACCCGTGTACTCCCCGGGCTTTTGCATGCTCATCCAAGACATGCTGCAAGTGGAGCCCGAAGCACGGCCAACTCTCACCAACGTCCTGCAGCGCCTCCGCACGGTACGTCGGCCCATAGCGCCATCTCTAACGCCACACAGCTGCTAGCATCCGCGAGCCAACCGTCGTCGCAGGCGTCGACGCGGTCTTCGGCATCGTCCACACTGCTTCGAGCGCCGTCGTCGCAGAACTGGGCCGACTTCTCAGCGTTCCCTGCTTCGGTGCCGCGGCAGATCCCTGTGCTGCACCAGTTTCCAAGCGCTGGGGACCTCGCGGTATCTCCCCCGCCTCCCAAGATCAAGCGGCGGTCGCTATCAGACAAGCAGCATTTGGCCCAGCGAGGACGGGCCATGTTGCGGCAAGCGCTGGTACCAACCTGTTAGCTTCTTAAGAGGAAACGAACGTCACAACGCGGCAAGCAGACGTCTGGGTCATGGCCGGGTAGAAGCGGCGAAGTGTGGTGAGGAGTTCGGCCACAGAGGCCAGGCCTTCTTGCTGCGCGTGGGCCTCCGAGAGGTCGCGTACGAGGATAGTGTCGACTGAGGTCACCTGCAGCAGCGCGAAGGCCGCTGTGGCCCCGCCCGTTGTCGTCATGGCGCGCACGGTGGCGAGTGGCAGGACGTACTGCAGGTCCGAGTTGGCGTCGTCGTCAATGTCCGAGTCAAGGCGAACCGTCACAACCTTTCGCTGGCCCGTGATCGCAGCGACGAACGAGTCGTGGAAGTGCAGTCTTGGAAGGATGTCGCCGAGGGCGGCGATCTCTTCGCGCGCCGCAGCAGGCATTGGCACTGCGAGCGTTTGCTCAAAGACGCGGAGGTGGTGCAGGAATGTTTCGTTGGGCGATATCCACGGTCGGGCCATCCTACGGGGTTATGACGATTGGTGTTGCCATGGCGAGGTACAAGACGCGGTGGAAGGCGGCGTCGAGGCTGATTTGCTGCGTCGTCATGACCCATGCAATCACTACAGAAGCCGACCGCGATCGTCCCGCGACACTACACACAGGGGTCAGAGCTGGCGATGGGCGACTACCGCCACCAGTGCACGAGCACATTGCCGTCGTCTGCCGCCATAAAATGGTTGAGCGAGTGCAGTAGGAGCGGGAGCTTCTTCAAGAGCGGCTCGTCCAGGGTGTCGGCCATGGGCACGCGAAGGTGCGCGACGGCGGGCGTCGGAAGCTTGTCCTCAGGCTCGAGTAGCGAGAGCACAAAACGGATGTTCTTGGCCTCTAGTGCACGCGCATTCGCTGCCGCGTCAATGGAGCCCAGGTAGACGCGGTTGGAGATAAACATCGGCACGTCGTCGATCACATCTTCGACCTCCTCGACCTCCTCATCCTCGTAGTACTCCTCGTACGCGCCGCTGTCGTCCATGGCGCCGCTGGTCACAACTTCAGTGGCGCTGACCAATCACCGGACTCGATTTATCAGCCAATCACGTGTCACCGTTGCGATCTTCAAGCGTCGCGCTGGGGGCGCTGCTTCGGGTGCTCAGCGCCGATGAGGCAGAGGGGGTCCTCTCAAGAAGATGCAGATTCAGTGGGCAGGCAGCTTGTCCCCAACTCGCTCTAGTTTAACTGAGCCAGGTTCATGAGGTTTGCCATGCGTAGCACATTCGGGGGTGGTCGATGTTGTCAAACCACGGTTTGTGAAGGATCGCGGCCAAGATGCAGGTGACAGCTTATCGCCATTGCCAACATTGATGTCGACGTTCATACCGACAGCACGATCACGACGTGCTGCGAGTGCATGGTAGAACTCGTTCGAATGCATCCTGCCACTAGATACCAAAGTTGTGAGCTATTAACAAGGTAAGAGCCCTGTGCGCGCTTATCGCTTGCTCTCGCTTTCGTAGTCCTCAAAGTCGTCGTCGTATGTGCTGTGCTCACTCGCAATACTGCTGTGCACGGAGAGGCGCCTTCGCGCCACTGTGGTGTTGTTGTCGTGAAAATCGCCTTCAATGATCTCCTGGATGTCGTCGCCGCCGTCCTTGACGCACAGCGACTTGCGCATCGGCGCGAAGCGCGGCCCCGTGTCTTTGGCCATGGCCATTCTGCCCTTCGCCTCACTGTCGTACTTGACGTCGCTCAGTGTCGGCCCCGACCCCTCCAGCTCGTCACCCTCCGACTCGGTGCGCACGCCATCGATCTCCTCCTCGATATCGTCACGGTCCACTTGGTGGCGCTGCCGGCGGCGCTTCTGTGCCTCAGCGACGAGGTCTTCTTGGCGCAACTTGGAGAACAGCACATGGTCGAGCGCGTCGGCCGTCGACAGGCGCTTCCTCGGGTCCAGAGCCACGGTCCTTTCGAGAAAGTCGAGCACTTCCTCGAACGGAATCGAGTCCTTGAACGCGCGCCGAATGGATGTAATGGGGTAGGCGGTCTTGGCGACGCTGACTCCCTTGGGCAGCTTGGCGACTAGCGGGGCTGGGAGGGGGCCGAGCATTTCCTGGATGAGTCGCAGCTGGTCCAGCTGGTTGTCACCGCGGAAGAGGGGCTTGCCCGTGAAGAGCTCAGCGGTGACGCATCCAAGGCTCCAAACGTCGGCGTTGTACGAGTAGTTGGTGCATCTACACGCGAGTATTCATTGCACCCCAGGCGACCCAGCGAAGCGCACCGCAGCTCTTGCTCTGGTGGGCGGTACCAACGCGTCGCAACGTAGTCAGAGAGCGCTTCGCCTTCGAACTGAATTGCACGGGCGACGCCTACTCCGTCGGTGATGCCCGTCCTTGCAGTCACAGTGGGTTCCACTCCCACCCGTCACGAGTACCGAAGTCGCAGAGCTTGACGTTACCCGCGTCGTCGAGCAGAACGTTCTCAGGCTTGATGTCTACGCAAATGATACAGGAGTCGGCTATGCGCACGAGTCGATGAAACCTCGGTGGATGATGTGGTTTTGGTGGCAGCAGTGCAAAGCCTTCGTGAGCTGGAACGCGATGGCTCGAGCGTGCGCCGGGCGCAGCCCCGACTTCGACTTGGCAATGAGCTAGTTCAGAGTGCAGGAAGAGATCCGAGGCTGTCGCAGCACCTTAGCGAGTGTCGAGGGTGCGTAGTCGAAGACGAGGTGGAGGAAGCCATCGCCGCGAAAGCTTGAGCGAAAAGTGACGATGTTTGGGTGATTAAGCATGGAACAGGCCTGGAGCTCCCGCTTTGAGAGCGCGTCGTCTATAGCGCGCGTGTCGAAGCCTGTCGCGGCTGCGTGTACCTCCAAGAAACTTGAATTTCTTGATTGCAACCTGCTCCTTGGTCGACTACACAGCATGCAATGGCCCGACGACGGGGGCCATCTACCTTCTCGACGGCCTTGTACACGATTCCATAAGTGCCCTCTCCAATGATCTTCTCCACAATGTACCGGTCCATGATCGCGGCACACCCGTCGTGACCTCGGCAATCGCCGTTGCGTTTTCTGCAGTGTCCAAAATAGCTCCCATGCTTGCTGTAACCCCAAAGAATGACTGAAATCCTCAAGCGTCCAAGCCGTCCACCTCGCCAAGCGCCTGCAGTCGCACAGCAGCCATTCCCAAAGCGGTGATGCACCCCGAGGATGATATTGACAGCCACATCAGCCCCCAGAAGGATTCTTGACGCAGTAAAGAGGCGCACGGCTTCACCGTCGACTTCAACCTCCCAGGCATTAGACGCGGAGCAGTTGAAGCACATCAAGTTGGACAGTCTATCCCACTCTTTCCCCTCTACCCGGCAACCAGATTCGAACAAGACATGAAGAGCTCATGGGGACCTTCTCCCACGGAGCGGCCTCGCGCAGTCCCTCGCGGGGAGGACCGGTGCTTGCTCCGCCGATGATGGTGCCGCCGTGCTCTTTTACCGCATTGGTAATGACCGCACTTAAGGAGAGCTGAGAGCGGACCTAGTGGGGCGCTGGTGGTAAAAACGGTCAAGCGCACTTAGGCGAAACGCCAAATTTTGGGTCCGAGGGGGCGATCACAACCGACGAAGCTCCATGGACAAGCTGTTCCAGCGCAAGAAGAGCCCGGAGCAGCTCGCCAAGCTGCTCAAGGAAGCGCTCGAGAACCCCAATGCGCCTGTGAAGCCCGACAAGAGTGGCAAGGTACGCGTGGCACGCAGTCGCCCTCCCATGGCTGGGTAGGTTGTGGACATTGTGACCAAGCGGCTCAACCAGATCAAGCTCCTGTTGTATGGTGACGTGGTACGGCAATACCGGTGCTGCGTGCAAGCTGAAATGAGCTGGATGGTTAGGGCGAGCAGGAGTCAAACCCGCAAAAGTGTGCCCAAATGTCCATGCTGCTTATTGCGGATGGCATGGTGCCCCGACTGGTCTTGAACCTTGAAAAGCTGCCGTTTGAGGCGCGCAAGCACGTGGCACAGATCTACAACAACCTTATGCGCCGAGATCTTGGCGGCTTTGTCGCCTACGTGGAACGCCAGCCCCGCATCATGTCAGCGCTGGTCATGGGCTATGAGCAATCGGAAATTGCGCTCAACTGCGGCACAATGCTCCGCGAGGTACGAATTTACGGTAGCATTCTTACCGACCCACTCATGCACGCACTAGTCGATCCGGCACGAGGTGCTCGCGCGGCAGATTCTCAACTCGCCCGACCTGTGGAAGGTAGCACTCATCGCTGCACCTGGCACTCAGATCGCCCACAGTTTTTCGATGTCTACGTTCATTTGCCCAACTTTGACGTCGGCTCCGACGCGTTTGCGACCTTCAAAGACCTCTTGACCCGACACAAGCCTCTCGTATCGCAGTTCTTCGACTCGCATTTCGACGAGGTACCTCGGACCACACGAGCACTGCATCATGTCGTCCACAGGTCTTTGAGAAGTACAACAAGCTGCTGTCGTCCGAGAACTACGTCACCCGACGCCAGTCGCTCAAGGTACCGTCCCGCGTCGTCCTCACCGGCAGCTCATCGTTCCTTGCGACCAGCTACTCGGAGAGATCCTCTTGGACCGTGCCAACTTTGACATCATGATGCGCTACATCTGGTACGAGCTCTCAGCCAACGGTGGCCAACAGCGCCGCCCATAGCAAGCGGGAGAACCTCAAGATGATGATGAACTTGCTGCGGGACCCGAGCGTCAACATCCAGTTCGAAGCCTTTCACGTCTTCAAAGTGTTCGTCGCCAACCCCAAGAAGCCCAACGAGATCACGCAGATCCTGCTCACCAACAAAGACAAGCTCATCGCGTACCTCGACAAGTTCCAAAACGACAAAGGTACCAAGGGCTGTGGGCCATGGCTCACAGTGGCGCAGATGACGAGCAGTTTGTCGAGGAGAAGAGCTTGCTGATCCGCACGCTCTCAACGCTCGAGCTGAGGAAAGATGACGAGTCGGGTACGCGCGTCTTGGTGGCCGTCGCTCATGAGCGTGGGTAGAGGGCAAGCCCAGCGCCGGGGGACAGTGAAGATCGTTTAGTTAGATGCCGTAATGTTAACACTGTCTGCCTTTGAGAAGCCGCCTGGGAAAGGGAACGCGAGCTGATTGCTATGTCGCATCGATGGCCCGTTGGTGTTGTCGCCCGCAAAGGCTGCTCTGAGTCCAACGGTAGAGTCCATTTCCGGTCCTGCACCATGAAGAGCAACGCGTTCCTCCTGCATCTTGCGCTCGTGCTCGTTGCGGTCGACGCTTTTTCCTTCGATGACCTTGGGCGTCTTGGCAACAGCAGCGGAATCTCGAAGATCGTCGACAAGCTCAAGCCAGCACGCAACACGACACCTCCAATTGCACGGGAGACCTCAAGTCCTGCACCCACGACTGCGATACCCGCAAAATGCCCCTCCCCGTTCGAGGAGCTGAGCAGCTCACCGTTGTCCGGCATGCCGTGCACGTACGAGGGGACCGGCACATTGCTTTTGACCATCGGCCGCACCAACACGAGCCTCGACCTTGGGGAAGGCAGCGTGGTGATCGTGTTTCCCTGCCCAACGACACGCAACTCGACGGAGAGCAACAGCACGGGCTCCTCCAACGCGTCGACCATGCCGAAAGTCGGGTCTTCGCGCCTGCCGCCACCAGATGACGACACGATCGTCGCCCCGGACGGCGACACGATCGTCGCCCCGGACGGCGACACGATCGTTGCCCCCGGCATGGTGGTCTTCCACAGTAAGGTGCGCTCGGGTGTGTCCTGCAGCGCAAGCCTCTCCGCGCTCCTCCTGCTCGCTGTCATCTTGGCGATGTAACAGAGGTGGAAATGACTGCAGTTTCTTCGCAAAGATCGTATTTTTACCGTAAATTTGAGGTAAATACGGGAAAATCATATCATTTTGCGACGAAGTGACGTTGGCCCATGACACCGCAGCGGACCAAGGACCTCGCGGCCTTCCTCGAGAGTGCGATGCGCGCTTCCTCGGGACTGAGCACTCTACGCGCGTCGCCAAACCCGTATCAAGCCATCGTACACGACTACTACCTACCCATCTTCGCCTGGGCGGAAGCGCAGCTCGATCGTCTCAACCCGCCCACCGCCGAGTCCAAGAAATGCCTTGTACTTGGGCTCAGTTGCGTGCAGGTACATGGTGCGGTGGCTGTGCTTTCGCGATTCGTGCATGGCAGGGTGGCGGGAAGACGACCATGACGTCGTACCTCGAGCAACTCTTTGGCTTCACAGGGAAGCGCTGCGCTGTGCTTTCAATCGACGACGTCTACTACACGCGAGACGAGCAGCTGAGCATTGCACAAAACCACCCAGGAAACCCTCTTCTCGAGGTTTGCCTCCCGTTTGTACCCCTCCGACTAAAAGGAGCAGTTCCGTGGCAACCCGGGCACCCAAGACATTGATCTTCTTCTCGACATCATCAAGCAAGCCAAGCTAGGAAAAGACGTGCTCGTCCCGCGCTACGACAAATCCGCGTTCCAGGGGCGCGGTGACCGTGCACCGCAAGACCGATGGAGCCGTCACGCTGGTAACACGCCTTGCAGAACCTTTAATCATGATGAACCCAGGCCCACTCGACGTGCTCTTGATTGAAGGCTGGTGCCTGGGGTTTCAAGCATCAACCCGCCCTTTGTATGCGGCCCTTTCATCGAAAACCTCACTCGCGCTAGGAGCAACCCCCACTTGGTGCCAGTCAACGACGCCCTCCGGGCCTTCGATCGAGTCTACGAGGAGCTAGCGGCCACGATCGTCGTCCAAGTTGAGAGCCAGCGCTGCGTTTATACGTACAGTGCCTTCCGCACAAGCGCTTGAGCCCCTGTAGGTGGCGCGAAGAAGCCGAGGCAGACATGCGTGCTCAGGGCAAGTCCGCGATGACACCGGCGCAGATTCGCGACTTTGTCGACCGCTTCATGCCAGCATACGACGCCTATTTGACTGACTTTTACACTGCGATGGCGCGTGGCGGACCAGGCATTCTCGCTACCAAGCCGCGGCTGCTGGCTCGTATCGACAGCCACCGGGCATGCGTCGACATTCAAATATATTCTTAAGGGCGTCGCTAAGGTTGCGACGTTGTGCCCGTTAAGCAAATGTATGTGCCGGCTTGTCAAGTTGAGCCTAACGGTCCTTTGCATCGTCCCGTTGGCGTGCTCTGGAGTCTTCGCTCAGTTTAGTGCGCGATTTCCATTGCAAAGGCAAGCGATGGCAGCGACGAATTCGATGGTGCTGGGCGTGGCCGCGAGCTACGAAAGTCTTAACTGCTACCACTTGCTGCAGATGGCAGTCGAGGCGGACGATGGATCGCTGGTATTTCAGCCGACGCTCATCGAGTCCGAGCTCTTCCGGCTGCTTCGTGCGCTGGGGTGGCTGGACGAGACGAAAGGCACAACGCCCGAGGAGCAGTTTGGCCGCGCTGTGAACGCGAACGGCACCGGTGGCGTGGACGTTGTGGGCTGCTTCGGGAAGCAGACGCCTGTGGCTGCAGAGCTGCGCGCGCGGGGCTGGTGGCCGGCCAAGCTTGAGAAGCATCTGAGCACCGACCACGAGGGCGTCTACGCCGTAGTCATCGCGGAGGTGTGCGTGCGCCCGAAGCTTGTGCTCTTCACCTGGCTGCGCGACTCGTCCTTTGGCCCGGACCTCCTCCGCGAGCGAGCGACGTACGCGCTTCGCTTCGTGACGACGCTGACGCCGACGGTGGTGTGCTGCCTCGACGCAACCGATTGGACTGCGCTGGAGCTGGCGGCCGCCGAGACGCGAGGAGCGACGGCATGGAAGAAGTACTCGGTGGCGTTTTCGATCACGGAGGCCCAAGTCGAGGCTGAAAAGGTTACGGCGACGGTGCAGCGGGTGATGAAGTTGGCATCGGCTGGTCAGGCGCTCGCACCTTCGACGGGCTCGATGCCAGTGGCGCAGCGCGTGTACACGGACACGAACGTGGTTACGAAGCTTTCGTCGGTGGCGTTTCCGACTCCAGAGGCATTTGCGACCTGGCTGGTGGCTACGGCGGCGACGCACCGCATCCAGCTTCAAGCGCCAATTCCGCGGCCGAGCATGAAGGCTGCTCTGCTGGCATGGGATGCATTCCCTCAGTACCTGGTGGACGAGGTGACAATGCAGAGCCTCGAGGACCAGTGTCGAGCGGACTTGGCAGCTACGGTTGCTCTCGAGCTGCAAGCGATGGAGGCACGTTGCTTGCACAACGCGGCCATCCTCTTCTACGTGTCGGAGGAGTGGTCTGCGGCCTTCGAGAAACAAGCCAATGAGGAAATGAACCGCGACTTTGCCATGATGAAGAACTGGATTGGCAGCACCAAGCTGCCGCGGGAGCTGCACATTTCTCCCAGAATCAATAACAGCATCAACGCCGAGTACAACAAATGCCTCCATGAGGGCGTCTTCGCCAAGCAAGACAAGGGGTACTTGGACTCTCTTGTAAAGGGCGTCAAGGGCTTGATTGGTGTGCCGGTGTATACACCTCTGTCGTTTCCGTACATGACCAAGCACGCCGTCGAGATGGCTATAGTCGTGCCACGCATCAATGCCTACCTGCTGTCTCAGCATCAAGATTGGTGCCACACCCTCAAGCGCTTCCTACGTGACCCAGTCGTCGGCACCGCCATGATCAACCGCAAGTTCTACCAAGATCGACAGGCCAAAGACTTCGACGCAATGCTGCGCAATTCGAAAGAGGCGATCGTGTATGACGCTTTCGTGACGAAGATCGGCGCTTTGAACTCGCACCACCCCGAAGCGTTGGTGACGACGGTGGAGAAGGTATCCGCCGGTCACGTATGGTACGGCATGGAGCACATCCAGGGCGGCGCAACGATGGTGCAGCTCTCGCCACTCGAAGCCGATCCACCGGCCAAACTTAAGCTGCCTCTGCACGCAGTAGTCGTGTACCTGGGCGTCGTTGGCTCCAGTGTAGTCGTCGTCTTTACCACACCGGACGACAAGACGCATGTGCAGGCCATGCAAATGCACGGCAAGCGACCGATGACGCTCCTCGTGCAAAAGGTGTTTCCTCACGTCGTCTATCGAGTCGACTTCGACGCGACGCATCGCATGCTTGCGCTGCTACATTCCGCAACACATGTCGACATGTACGCGTTCAACGAATCGTACAAGGTTTTGGAACGCGTTCACCAGTTCAACTTGTTGCTACTGCGCGTCGTGGCCCCGTATTCGCAGCTCGTTCTCTTCGGGGGCGACAACCATGGAATCTTTGCCGCCGATGCGGACGGCGCCGCCCAAGCCTACTACATCCGCTCGAAGCAGCTCTCAAAGCTCGTACCGATGTGCCTCTCGTCGCCCGCGACCAAGCTCGTGAAGATGCACGGTGGAGCCTTTTTGGTTCTTCTGGACATTGCGGCAGACAACCTTCGCTTGCGCTTGCAGACACTAACGACTGGTGACATGACGCCGCTTCCCGAGGCGGAGGTCGACTTGCCCGCGGCATTCAACTGGCCCGCAACGACCGCAATGGCCTACGACAACTCGGTGGCCCTTCTCGATTCGACCACAGCCTTCATGGTCGTCATCAACGTCTCTATTGCCACGGGCAAAGTGGCGTGGCAACTGCAATGTGCGCAGCAGGCGGCACCAGCTACGGCCGGCGAGGCGCATGTGCTGTGGGCGTTGTTCCACCTCTACGAGAAGTTTCCCGTGCGCGCGCTCATGTATGCTAAGTCAACGTCCGTGCTTCTTCCGGCACCACTCCGCCTGCACGTCTGCACGCCGACGTCAAGTTGTCGCAACGTGATGACGACAGTGCTGAATGCCGTCATGACGAAGCTTGCCGCGCAGCACAAGGACTTGTCGCATCTGTCGCTGGCGACGGACGCAGTGCTGGCACCGGTGCGCGCTGAACTCGCGTGGCCGTCGATGCCGCTTGCAGCGTGGGTCTTGGAGCTCGTGGGATTTGTGCCGGTGCCAATTTGCCGCGCCAACGACAACCAGTTGGTGCTCCTTCACCACGGGCTGCCCGCCACGTACGTCGGCACCGAGGCTCATGTAATCGCGCCACAGATCTCGTTCGGGCCCGTGAGCCACGTACTTCGTCATTGGACCGGTCCCGTTGTGGTGCTCACGTCGATGGGGAAACAGTCGACGGGCAAGTCGTACTTTCTTAACCACCTCACGGGCAGCTCCTTCGCCATGTCCGGTGCGCGCTGCACGGACGGCGTATGGCTCACAGCGCGCCGCCTTGATACGACGCTGGTGGTCGTGCTCGACTTTGAAGGCCTCGGGTCGTTCGAACGCAGCGCCCAGGAAGACACGTTTTTGTCGGTCCTCAACGCGGCCGTGTCACGGCTCACGGTCTTCCGGATCGAGATGCGGTTTGACAAGGACATTGACGGCATGTTCGCTAAGTTCCAGCAAGGCGTCTCGCTGCTCAAGGGCGATGCCCGCCTCTTCCGCGGCAAACTGTACCTGAACGCTAAAGATGTGAACCCCAACGACCAAGGTGCCGTCGTTGCCGAGTTCTCGAGCAAGCTGCAGACTGTCCTACACGACAACCGTCGCGACAACTTTGTCTCGACCATGTACGGCGGCGACGTGGTCATTACGTGCTGTCCACCGCTTGGCAACAAAGGCTACTACGAGGCGCTGACCGAGGCGGCTGGCCTTCTCCATGCCGCGGCGGCCACGAAGCCGTACAAGGACGGCGGCGACTTTCACGACTGCCTTGCAATGGTGTTGGCCAAGATTTCACTCCTCGACTGGACGTGCATGGAAGATAACGTCAAGGAGCAGCGCGCGCGGGTGTCGCGCCAGCAACTGCGCACGGCGTTGCGATACGGAGCCATCGATGGAGCGTCCCTCGGGCTCGACGAAGACTCGACGATGGCAGCACAGTTTCAGACCCTCGTCGCGGCCAAGATGGACGAAGCTGACGCTGACTACGCCGACGTGCCGCCCGATGGAGCGCTGGACCTTGGGGTGGATCTGCACGAAACGGATGAGGCAGCAAGTTTGGCGACGGCCAAGGCGGTCCTCCTCGACTATTTGGCCAAGTACCTGGAGCACGTGGACGAGCCTCGCAGCACGTCCCACGAGGCCCGCTTCGACGCACTGTGGGCCTTCGTCGTGTGGCGCCGAGAATACCGCGTCCGTCGTTGGTTTTCGTCGCTGGGCGTCGTCGGTCGAGATGAACTGGATGACCTCGACGCATGCGTGGGCAAGACAAAGCAGCTGCTCCGGCGGTGCACGCACGTGTGCAGCGAGTGCAAACTTGGGTGCTTTGCCTCTTTCCTACACGAAGCAAGTGTCCCCCACGACTGTGGCACGAACCACAAGTGCCAGGGCGTATGCGACCACTGCGACGCGAACGCCGCTCCCTGCGGGCTCGCGGCCGGGCACATGGGTGCTTGCAACTGCTGCCTCGTCCGGCACACGTGCCCGGAGCCATGTGCACTCGCCGGCGCCAGCAACTGCGATGGTGGCTGCCACGGTGCCGTGGATCACGACGGCCCGCACGCCTGCAGTGTGGCGTTGCACTGCTGCGGTGCACCGTGTGCTGCCGCCAAATGCCGCGGCCTATGCACGCTACCGTTTGCAATGCCCCACAGCGAACATACATGTGGTGCCAATCGATGCCACGTGCTCTGCATTCACAAAGACTGCACCAACACCTGCGCCGTAGAAGACCACTTTCACGCGCCGGTCGACGACGTGCACGTGTGCGGCAATGAACATCGGTGCACGGTGGAGTGCGCCGCCGCCGGCATGTGCGAGGTCAAGGTGCAGCTCGAGAAGACGACCGAGACGTTTTGCGGTGCGCGCGGCACGTTCGAGTACACGCGACAAGAAATGAATGGCGGTCGAAAGAAGTGCGCGGTGCCGGTGGCAGCTGGATGCGTTGACCACGCTGGAACCGGCCACGCGTGCGATACAGCCATGCATTGGTGTACTGCGCGGTGCCCATGCTGCCAGTACTACTGCGAGAAGGCCGAAGGACACACGGACCTGCACAAGACGTCGCACGGCAACATGAAGGAGACGTACTTCGTCTCGGACTCTGCGCACGTTGACGTGGGCGGCCGCCAGTACGCCGCGGGGGAGCGGGGCGTCGCCGAGATGTGTCCGTTTTTCTGCTCCAAGATGGGCCGCGGTCATGTGCACTACGTCCCGTGCGAACACGAGAGCCCTGCGGCTTGCGTGTATGCGACGTCGGATGGCCGTCGCCACTGCACCATCGCGCTTGAGCCGCATCCGCGGCAGCCCATGGACGAGGTGCTGCACGCCACGTACTGGAAAATGCAAGGCTGGGAAGACCCTGTGACGTCGACGGTCGAACGCCAGACGTTTGGTCTCTGTCCGTACCAGTGCGACGCGCCAGAACACAAGGACACTATGTCGCACTGCATTCTTGAGGCGTGGCACGTCCCGGCGACGGCAACAACGTTATCGGGGCAAACGATCGTACACGGCCACTTGTTTGACTGCAAGCACTTTGCCTCGCGCGGTGTTGCCCACCACGTCTTTGTGCTGGATGCGTCGGGGTCGATGTGCGGTAAGCCGTGGGATGACCTCAATGCTGCGGTGGATACGTATCTGGCGGATCAGCTGGCAGGCAAGGGAAACGACTGCCGCGATATCGTCTCGATCGTGACGTTCAGCTGCAGAGGAAAGATCGTTCTCGAGGGCCGACGCATGCGAGACGCGGCTACCGCATCGATCCCGTACCAGGGCGGCAGCACCAACTTTGACGCGGGATTGCGCTGTGCGGTGGAGGTGCTGTCGCGCAATGACCATGTGAAGTACGCGCCGGTGCTGCTCTTTTTCTCGGACGGATACCCTAACTCGTCAGCGAGCGGCCTTTACTTGGCCGACCACATTGCCGCCAACTTTGGCCGCTACAACCTCTTGAGTTTTCTGGTGGGCTTTGGCAACATGAACTTCGTTTGCCTCGAGCAACTCGCCGTGCGCATGCACGGCACATTCCACAACGCCATCTCGGGCGTCGACCTGCTTGATACGTTCAAGAAGATTTCGGTCTCGGTGCACCTCAAGAGCGGCCTCGTGTGCGGCACAGGAACGAAGCGGAGCCTCTAAGGAGCTTTCGGTAAGACGTGCAATGCATCTGAGGAGCCTTAACGCACAATGCATGATATATTTTTGGTACGTTTGACGGCTGCTGTTGCAGCTCAGTGCGACTAAGCTACGCATCGAGTGACCCCAAGCCCTGCACTTCGTTGCCTTGGTCGATAATGCGAAAGCCGACACTCTCGTACAAGCGAATTGGTCCTTCTTCGACGGCAGTGAGGAGGACGTGTTGACATTGGCACACGTCGCGGGCGTAGGTGAGCGCGCGAAGAATAGCCGCGCGCGCGTGTCCCCGCCGGCGATGACCTTCAGGCACGCCGCACCAATTGACGACGGCTGTGGTACCGTCGGCGACGTGCAGAGAGACAAGGCCGACGGACGCTTGGGTCGCCGGGTCGACGGACGCCACGAAGCATCCGTACCGCTCACCGAGCGCGAGTTGCTTCAAGCGCAGGTGGCGCAGCCACGCATCAGCATTGTAGGGCGATGCACCGCCGTCAGAAGCGATTATCTCGTCCACGTTGGTGAGAACGCGCGTTTCATGCACCGCCTGCACTGTCGTTGGGAGCTCGCTGAGATCGTAGCACAAAAGCCATGCTGGTGTCGTCTCGACTGCGAGGCCGCGCGCCGACAAAGTCGAGGTCCAAGCGCTGCTGTACGGCGCGGGCACTTGCTGTGCGTCGATAAATTGGTACACAACGCGACAATGACCGGAACGCGCGATGGCTTCGGCAGCATCAAGATCTTCTGATGAAGGCGGCGGCACGGCCGCGTCCACGAAGATGCAGTTCCCCATGTAGTGGCCGGGGTTGTCGTGCGATGACATGACTGTCGCCCATGGCAGCGCCAGCGACTGGCCTACAACCGCTTGGAACTCGGTTGTCTGGAAGCGCTTCCAACTGAGCATCGTCCAAAACAATGAAATATGACATCGCACACAACAGCAAGATCGGCGCCAAAGAACCGTGCTGGAAAGTTCCGTTGACTACCAAGATCGCCAGGCATCGGGTCCCGGGTCCACCGGAAGGAACACCTCGGAGTGGAGCGGAACGCCGAGTCATCGGTAGCGTTTTGAGGCCACCATTTTGCGTGGAAGTGGCTCCAGGTGTTCAAGCCACTGCCTTGAATCGGCCACTTTAACTTTAGTACATGGTGGAGGTCGTTGAGGTACGGTGTTAAGCTCATGGAATACGTTTGTGGTGTGGCCTTATCATATTACAGGGGCAAATGCACAAAGCTCCAGAGGTACGGCGCGGTGCCGAGCGTTGCCGAACCTGCGGCGATGTTCTTGGAGCCGACAGCTTCACGCTTCTCCCACTGGCAGAGAAGGTCGCCGTAGGCCATTTGTGCCTTGCCAAAGGCGGCGCGCTCGACAGACGTCAGCGGTCCTTGCGCGTACTTCTCCAAAGCGCTGGTGAAGAGGCCTTCGGCCGACACGGCCTTTCCAAGCCGATGGTAGCCCGTCGCGAGGAGCGCGAGGGTCCGCGCTAATGGCAGACGCTGAGAAGGGTGCACTTCCTGGTGCTTGAGAGCGAACGAAAGCGCGTCCATGCCAGCTTCGTACTGCGCTTGCAGCATGTGCAGTTCACCGATGTTGGCGAAGATGTGCGCCTTCAGATCGTCGTCCGACGTCGTCTCGGCCGCCGCCGTCCACACCCCGACGACTTTTTCAGCGACAGCCGCGTTGACAGTGAAAGCGCGCGTCGTAGAGTCCACAGAGCTGCGGGCGGCAAGCAAAAGCAGTGCCTGATGGACCTGAACGTAGGCGTCGGTGGCGTCGATGTTCGGCTCATCGATGGACTGGCCGTCGAGCCAATCAACAAGAGGCGTGTACAACGGCGTGTTGTCCGTGGCGATGGAGCCAGGGCCGGTGATAAGGCTACGGGCAAGCGAAGCATCGCCCGCAAGCAGCGCTGCGCGGATTGATTGTTCCTTGCCGAAAGTGGCGTCTTTCTGATAGAGGGCGATGGCCTGCTTGGTTTCGCCGATCGAGGCATGGACATTGCCAAGACGCCACGCAGCCTCAGTGGCAAGCGCAGGCGAGAAAGACTCGCAGACCTGGAGCATTCGCGCGAGTGGTGGGACGGCACGGGCGGCCTGGCCCTCGCGGAGGAGCTCCTCACTCTCCTTGAACTCCGGGAACATAGAGAGCTGCGCAGTCACGGAGGCGTCGGCGGCCTTGACCATGGTCGCGAAGCCACGAGCGCGGGTCAGAGCAGTGCGCAGGGCCATCGTGCACGGAAGCGTGACGAACTTCTTTCTGTGGTGCGTCATGGCAATCTCAATGGACGATATCTCATTGGCTAAAAATTATCAACTTCAGCCAATCACAATGGAGAAATTTCTCAAGCTCCCACGCAGCAGAACCACATTGACCGACAGTCAAGCATCCAGAAGGCGCACTATCGCGACTCTTCCATCTCGGCCCAGTAGCGGCGACCGGCTTCAAGCGCCCCACGGACGACGGCGTCTTCTTCGTTGCCCGTGTCGACGACTTCAGGATGATCCAAGAAGGCTGCGACTTGGCTCTGAATGTACTTGGACTTCATTCCACCGCCACAAAACACCACGGCATCGATGTCCTGCTGCGTGAGCTTCGCATCTGCAAGGACGTCCGCTACAAGAGCGCGACCGGCATCAAGCGCAGGCGCTGCCAGCCGCTGTAGGGCCGAGAGCGACAGTGCGTGTTCGAGGTGCTTGGCTCCCTTGCTGTCAGCTGTAATGAATGGCAGGTTCACATGGCTGACTTTGGCTGTCGACAACTCCTTCTTGGCCTACGAAACTCGATTAAACCAGTGGAAAATAGCGACACCGTACGTTCTCGGCAGCTTCTCGAAGCCGGTCCAATGCCAAGCTGTCGGAGCGCAGGTCAATTGCTGTCTTGGCGAGGAAGTCACGAGCTAGCATGTCGATGATCGCATCGTCGAGTACCGTGCCGCTCATGGCCGTCGACGCCCTGTAGAAGCAGCGTGAGAAGGGAATCAAAGTTGCGCAACGTACTTTGACGCCAGGATTTCTGGGGCGCGGGGGTCCGAGCAGTCGAGAATCGAACACTGCGTTTCGGCGCCGCCCATATCGACCACGGCCACGTGCCGCAGGGTTTCGTCCCATTCAGATGCTGCAAAGACAGCGGCAATCGGCTCCCGGACATAGCCGAGGACATGCATGTTGGCTGCGGCCAGGATGGCTCGAATGCGGTCCTTTTCTGCATCGCCAAAGCCAGTGGGCAGCGCCACGACGCACGGAACGTCGGCTTCGTCCTTTTCAAGAGTGTTTCCGACGTCCGTGTGCAGTCGCTGGAGCAGCTTTGAAAGGACCGAATCGACGAAGAAGGCGGGGTCAATCTCGTCGGCATCAACGCCTAGCTGGGTGAGCGGACGCTTGTGCGAGAGCTCATCGCGCAACCGCGGCACTGCGTTCTTTACGGCGAGTGCACCGACGACCACCTCTCCACTGCGAATCTGCACGGACATCGGTTCCGTTGCAATAGTGCGCTCGGATGCGCCTTGTGTGTCGATGCCTGCAAGTCGCGTGGTGCTAAGACCAATGTCCAGACCCATGAGCATCGTTGCGCGTTCAAACGGCTCCGCCTCTTTCTGAGCTTGGAGCCGACGGTGGGCCCGCAGCGTGTAGTGCGCTGTGAGCGCGAGGCTGGCTCCGACGAGCCCGATCATGATCGGGTGACGCTCCACGGGCGCAGTGCTACGGAAGCCACGGACGTGCTGGTTGCTTTCGGCAACCGTAGATGGAGCGAGAAGGCCAGAAGACGGCGAGATGGAGCGCGGACACCGACGAAGCACTCGAAGCATCGTGCACAAATTGGTGATGTGCCTCAACAGCCCCTTTCAGCTGCTTATTTTCGGCATAGTTATGCCGAAAGTAAGATATGAATTGAGTTGCTGACAAAGTGCCCTGAAAAAGGTATAACCTGGATGACTAATCACGCGTATGAGCGTCGCTTCCCAATCATAGCATAAAGCTACGCGATGGCGCTCGTGCTTGGCAATGCCGAGGTACGACGCACCCACTCGCGACCGTCACAACTATTCCTTTGGATCGCTGCCGAAAACAAATGTTAATATTCGGCATATGCCGAATGTCAGATATGGTCCTCAATGATTGGTGAAAATGTGAGTGATTAATTCGCAGCTCACCAACCGTGTGCGAGGCTAAGGTGATACAATGATGCCATTGGCCAAAACTTCTTAGCGTTGTATCCCATGAGCACCAGCGACGACGACGAGTTCCTCAGCGCTCGGAGTGATGACTCGTCCGACGATGGCATCGATGCCTTGGACGCGACGGACCCAGGAGATCATGCCTACTTGGGCGAGGATGTCGGGGTAGAACGACCGTCCACAGCGTACGTTAACCCAGGATCGGTCATCGAGCTGCCACTTGTCGTCCTACCCCAAATCGTATCGTTGAGCTAGCTTGAATCCGCCTCATGCCAGGCACATGCAGGTGATCTTTCCCGGAGAGACCCTGCCACTGCGCATGCTTTCTTCCGCGACGATTCAGCTCATCACACTTCGAACGCGGCTCCGACAGCAGTTCGACACATTTGTTGTCATCAACACGCTCAGTCCGGTATGCACGCTTGGTCTCCATGACTTATCGGATGCAGCCCGTAGGCCATGTGGGCACAATTGTTCAGATCGAGCGCATTTACGAGCAGCACGAGGTGCACCTTTCCATCGTGGGCCGCGGCTGCCAGCGTGTTCGCCTCGAAAGCGTCTCCCGGGGCCGCAACGCGATTCTTGAAACGCCGTACGCCACTGTACAGGTCCTTCCTGACCACCACGCTCTACCTGCCCCATTTCCTTGGTACCCGCGCTACTCCATCAGCGCTCTTATGGGCGTAGGAAGCGCCGCAGCTTCGGCCACTGGCGCACAGCCGAGTACAACCTCTTTGACGGGCGGGCCCTGGTGCGCAAAGCACAAACAATCCTCTCGACGTCCGCCGACTGGCACCACTTTGCGGGGACTGCATCGTCGCTTTTGGAGGCGGCTACCTCTCCGCCTCCCGAGGACCCGACGCAGTACTCCTACTGGCTCAGTGCTCACGTGCACATGATACTTCCCGAACGACAGGCGCTTCTGAGCGTCAATTGCACTGTTCGGCGCCTTCGGTTGCTTATCGCTTGGCTTCAAGAGCACACGTCCTCCATCCAATGCGCTGGATGCCACGCCATCCTTGGCGCGACTGCCGACATTTTCAGCACCGCCGCAGGGGTAAGATGCCTTCTCTCGGTCGCGACGCACCGATCATGTAGGCAGCCGGTGTCGGCACTTTTGTCAACCCCGGCGGCCACGTGCACCAGATCCTTACGATGCACAGTGTCAAGATGGAGCACGTGCACTTCGAGGGGCGGCCGACATCGAGGGATACATGGTTCCCGGGCTACACGTGGCAATGCATGTACTGCACGCCCTGCGGCGCGTTCATCGGCTGGCGATACGCATCGCGACGCCTCACGCCTCATGTGTTTTATGGCCTCGTGCGCGCCGCGATTCAATAGTTGGCAACTATAATTATGCGCTAAAGTGTACGCTAATAATATCCATTTGCGAAACACCCGCGCGGGTCCCTTCATGGACGCGACGGAATCGGGCGACGAGAGCCAGGTCGTGGGCGACTTCGTGCTCGGCAAAACCATCGGCCGCGGTAGCGCTGTGCTGTTTGCAACGGTGGCCTCATGCAACTTGCAGGGACGTTCGGCAAAGTGAAGGCTGGCATGCATCTTCCCACGGGTGAAAAAGTCGCCATCAAAATCCTCGAGAAGTGCCGCATTCTCGAGGTCGCGGACGCCGAGCGCGTCGCCCGCGAGATCAAGATTCTCAAGCGCAACTACCACACGAACGTCATCCAGGTTGCAACCGGCGGTGGCAACCATCTCACCATTGCGTAGCTCTACCAAGTGATCGACACGGCACAAAGCATCTATTTGATCATGGAGTTCATCGATGGCGGCGAGATGTTTGAGCATATTGTCAAGAATCACCGCATTCGAGAAAAGGACGCGGTGCGCATGTTCCTGCAGATTGTAGACGGCCTCGACTACCTTCACCGCAACGAAGTTACCCACCGGTACCCATGGCCCGAGGGAGCTACCCGAAATGACGGCTGCGTAGGGACCTCAAGCCTGAGAACCTCCTGTTGCAGACGCATCCGTCGGGCATCATCGTCAAAATTGTCGATTTTGGCCTCAGCAACACCCACGACGACAACCGGTTGCTGCGCACCGCCTGCGGCTCGCCGTGCTATGCCGCGCCCGAGATGATCGAGGGCAAAATGGTAGCATCCCCGCTATCGTCGAGTTGCTGGGACGCTCTGCATAGTACGTTGGGCCCAAGGCTGACATTTGGAGTCTCGGCGTCATTCTGTTCGCGATGGTGTGTGGCTTCCTGCCGTTCGAGGACAACAACACGAGCGTGTTGTACAAGAAGATCCTCTCGGGCCAGTACAAAACGCCCAACTACATCTCCTCGGTGCGTCAGCCACGGTGAACGAGCAATACCACCACAATTTGTAGTTGGTCCAGGACCTCATCCGCAAAATTCTCGAGACGGACCCCGTCAAGCGCTTCTCCCTCGACGACATTCGCGACCACGCGTGGTGTAAGTCAGTAGAAGTGACGATGCCTAAGGTACCAACACCGTGGACAACCGAGCGGCTAAATGAGCGCTGCAGCCTATCGTTCCCGTGACGGGCAACAACCTGAATAAGATGGCGCTCATCAAGCTCGAAGAGCTGGGCATGGACCGCGAAGGTGTCGCGCAGTCTGTGGCGAGCCAAGCATACAATGGCCTTAGCGCCAGCTACTTTCTAATCGTTCTGTACGTTCCGGCGGGTGTTGACCGCTGCGTCATAAAGCTGCGTAGGAAACTCAGCCGCCCTGTGGAGCGCACCGCCAAGCGACGGCGCTACTCGGCGTACAACCAAGGTTCAGACCGGGCAGCGCTTGAGGACGCACAAATGGCAGTCACGAAGGCCAAGCCCGTTAAGCCTGCACTCCCCACGATTGATGACGGCAAGGAGAGCACGGTGGCGCCACCGGAGCCGACAGAGCCCAAGGCTGCTGAAGCTACCGAGCCCAAGCCAGCGGACGCGGCGGCATACAAGCCTGCAGCGTCGCTACGATCTGGTCGCAACATCGTGGAGGCTTCGGGCACGGCGGTTGCGGGCGTGGTGCCACAGCCGCCCACAGAGACCAAGGAGGCCGCGCCGCCCAAGGCGCGGACGCGCGCAACGATCTCACTGGGGGCTGTCCTGGCACCGATTCTCCCTGGGTCGGGAACGTACGACGACAACGGCAAGCCGTCGGAGGCGACACGAGTGGGAGCTCTCTCGATCGCCACGCGCGCCAAGAACCTCATGCCCTTCAGCTTCAACGGTGGCGGCCGCAAAGAGGCCAAGGCCAAGCGGGTGACGCGCCACGGAAGCATCCAAAAGTCAAAGCAGACGGAGCTGGCCATGGTACAAAAGCTCATGAACCGTATGGCGTTCCACACGCCGGCGACGATCGAAGAGGAGGCGGAAAGCAGCCCGACTAAGGAAGCCAGTGGCAGCAGCAACGAGCCGAGCTTCACAGGCCTCAAGCCGGAGCCCCCTACGAGCGCCAAGACATCCCCCAGCCGGCCCAGCAAAGTCGACGAAGTTGCGCCGCCTACCGAAGCTACTACTGTCGCTGCCACTACAGATCCCCCACTTGTATAGTAAAGTAGAATCCATGTTAGAAGATCAGACACGGCGTTCATGACGTCACGGGGGTGTGCCTGGGGTGGTGCACCACACGTCGGCGCTGCGTTGGAAGAGGTCTTTCATGGTGCGCAAAAGCTAAGGGGCTGCGTCGTGCCAGCGCCGAAAGCACAAAGGTACCTCGTCGACTTCGGGCCGTGTGAGTTCGCTCTGCATATCCGCGAGCCAAGCAAAGATGGCTTGGAGGCAGTCCGTCGCGACGACCAGATCCGCCTTGGCTTGTTTGTGCTACGCGGAAGCTTTTCTAGGTGGTGCGGTAGTAGTTGAGGGTACCTCAAGCTTGCGCTCTTCAAGGACTTTGAGCGATGACTTGGCTTTGGCTTTGCTTAGCTACGCAGAGCATGTGGCAGCGCAGTGCGAAGAAGCCACACCTTGCGCTGGGCCGAGTCCAAGGCTACCTTGATGTCTTCGCGGACACGAATGAACGCCTGCGGAGAGTCAAGCGTCGTGACAACGATGAAATCAACCTCGAGCTCCTCGAGTTTACGCAGCTTGAACTCGAGCGGTAAGATGACGTCTTCATGAATGTGCGTCTGTACAAAATGAGCTGTTTCGACTCGTGGCATCCACGTACGCTGCACCCGATGAAGTCGTCCTCCATGGCTGTGGCCGCAATGACCACGTCCATGCGCGCGTTTTCAAACATCGCATTGACCTCCGTGCGCTTGATGGCGCGCCAAAGTTCAGCCATGTCTACGACAGCAGTTCGCACGCAGAGCATGCAACGCTCGCACCGAAGAGCAGGGTCGTGATGCTGTGGACCTTGCGAAGGAGGTCGCGAAGTCGTTGAAGCAGCGCCAGCTGCGCGTCCATCTTCTGGGCATACTGCGCCTCCGTAGCGAGTCCTGGAACGTTTTTCGGCGGGAAAACCAGTGTCACGGCTTTGTGGCATGCGGCGCGCTTGAAGGCGACGGCGCGGACGAGGACACTGCGGTGCTGGTACTTGGCGACGAGTTCCTCCATGGTGTACCATGCCTGGAGCCCTGGGGAGCTCGCAACAAGCGCCGACTTGGACAGCGCTTGAATCATCGTGTAGCTCAGCTCCATGGCAAACCTCAATGTGCTTTATTTGGGGCCATCACCGCCGCCTGGCGGCCGCCCGTCTTATTGCTGTAAAATGGCGCCAACCAGATTATTGCTCCCCGGTTGCATGCCGGCCTGTTTATTGCTGGAGAAAGGCCGTCTCGGACGTCGGACCTTCGAGAGGCCGGCTGACTGGGTTCGTAGCGTTGCCTGGGCGCTGGTTCAAGGCAGGTGGTCGCACAATCGACGTGTCGCGGAGGCTTCCTTTGCCGCCTCGACACCTCTCATAGCTCCCCAGGACGCCAGATGGTGGTCAGGATAACACGGTATCTCCGGCTGCGTGACGAAGGGCGCTCCGTGTTGCAAGTTCTCCTATGGGCCTCCTTGAGCTTTTAGCCCCCCCCCAAGCTTCACACATGTCCAAGGGTGATGCAGTCCGCGAGGCGGGGCGGACTGTCGTCATCATGCCGGCGTGTGTCAGGAACAAGACGTCGGTGTGGCGTTGCTGCATGCGTGGGTGCTCCCAGCCAGCCATCACAAAGACGCCCGCGGTTGAAAACATAAGACGTGTTTGCGGGCCACTTGCTCCAGCGATAGATTCACCCTTATAAAAAGACGCGTGGCGTGGCTGTGCTACTGTGCAAGCTCGGAATGGCACCAGCTGGAACCATCTCGCACAGGCAGGGCGGCGCACTTCCTCCTTTTGCGCCCGCCGTGCATCCGCCATGCTCCGCGTCCGAGGCGTCGGCCACGTCGTGCTGCGCGTCCGAACGATTCAACTCGCCGAGATGCTTCGGTTCTACATGGATATCCTCGGCTGCCCCATTGAGAACGTGCACGAAGAGCTCGGGCTCTACCAGTTGCGCGCCGGCTGCAACCTACTCGACTTTATTCTCGTCGAGGGCAAGCTTGGCCGGGCCAAGTGCAAGGGCGACGCGTCGCCCGACCACCTGTGCCTCAGCATCGACTCGTTCGATGCTGGAGCCGTCCGACGAGAGCTACTCAAGGCTGGTGTCCGCGTCGGCGAATATGGCCAACGCTATGGTGTCGATGGTCATGCGTGGAGCCTCTGTATTTATGACCCCGAAGGCAACGCGATCGAGCTCATGGGGCCGCCCACCAATGTCACCGTATTGTAGCCTCACAAACATTGTCGTCGTCGTCCTTCTTAGCGGGCTTTTTGCGGGGCAGAGGGAGGGCGTCCGAGGCGCGGAGTCGCCGCAATACGCTGTAGCCCACGCCGGCGCGGACTGCTAGAGCACGCAGTCCTAACGACGTCGCATCTGGTACTCGTGCGATCGCGGTGAGGACAGTCTCTGTCGGGACTGGTTTGCGCCCGGACACGCCTTTGCGCCCAGACAAGAACACCGGTGCTTCGCCCCGTAGTGCCATGGCCCGCCCCGCGCTCCAAATACGTTGTATGACTTTGACGTCAGAGCCAAACGACCGTGCTGTCGATGTGATAGCGCCATGCCGCAATCGCCCGTCGCCACGCAACTGGGCCTCGAGGGCGGCATAAACGCGCAGCTTGTCGTCACTTGAAAGGTTCTTCCGGGTACTCTTGACCGGTGCTAGCTGCCCTGACTTCGCCAAGCGCCGCACATACGCGTACCCGAGTGCACTCTCCGTGGCGAGGGTCCGCAAGCTATGGCGCAGCGAGTTCGGAACAGCGCGGATTCGAGCTTGTGCCACCGAGATTGGGACCGTTTTGCGCCCAGCGCGGCCTTTTCGCCCGGATACGAACGACGGCTGCATGCCAGCAGCAATGGCGCCCTCGCCAGTGTGCCAAAGCCTGTAGATGACCTTGATGTCGACGGCCTCGGCCTTGGCCATGCGTTTGAGGGCGCCCTGCGGAAGCTTGCCTTTGACGCACGCTGCCGAAAGAGTGCGAAAGATCCGAAGCTTTTCCGACTCCGGGAGGTTGCGGCGTGTCTTCGGCTCAGGCACACCCCACGCTGCATCCATGTCGGTCGAGTGGCCTTTTCTAATCTAAATGCACACCACTTTATGCTGTAGAAACAAGGCATTCTGTTGCCTCAGCGAGACATGCAGCACTGAATTGCGTGTTTTTAGGCGGATGATTTACGGTGAAAGCCCAAATCTCCCGTATTTTGTCCGTAATTTTACGATGTTTGTATCCGGATGACATCCGGCACATTGGAGGTACTTGAACAGCCGCAGAAGTGGCGGAGGACGCGTGATGTTCCTCATGCGCAGTAGCGAGATGGAGTTCCTGGTACCAACGGCGATGCTACTTCATAGGAGACACAAGCTCATGATCTTGGCCTTAGGCAGAGCAGGAGCTCATTTCAATCATGCCCTTCTTCGAGCTCAAGGAAAACGCTGGCATGCTTCACGGCATCAGCGTACCTTTCGCGGTTTTGCCCGAGTATTATGCGTGCACTAGGGCGACTTCGGACCATTCCATCCGTCCATGGCAGCGCAGGTCCCGCTTTGGCTAGCAATTAAGCTCAAGCAGCTCAACAAGTGCCGAATCATCCAACCGTCGTGGTTCACTGTCGGTAAGGCGATGCTTCTTGCCGTCTTTGTCTGAACATGAATGGCAGAGCACTTGATGGAGCGAATGGAGGGCGAAGGCTCCAGTGAGCTCTTCGAGTCCCTGCCATTCCACTACCTCGAGGTCGCGACGCTTCTCTTAAAGCAGTACATCTTACAAAATCGAGTGGGATGCTCGATTCATCCATGGCATAGTGCTGCCGCTGACATGGAGCAAGCTGAAAAGATGCGCTTGATCCTGGAAGACATTCAGCATTTGCGCCAGGACAAGATTCGCAACGGTCTCTGCCGCATCGCCAACGACGTGCAAACTGGTGGCAGCGCGTACGCTGTCCAGCTCAACAACGTTGCGGCCATGGAGATCAACTCGGTGCGCCAGTTCATGACAGGCGTACGTTGCCTTGGCCTTATTGATGCCGCGTATGCTCATGTCCTCCCAGTCGCTCAAGAAGTTTTACGAGCTCAATGCGCTAGGTGCATCCGGTATGCACCTCGGTCTCATCCTTGCTTGCACCTCACACAAGCCATAGAGAGCGGCGCTTCCCAGAGTCAATTTACGAGCCAAGCGTCATCCATGGGTACGTCAACTTTTGTCTATGAACGGCATTACGACGTGTGCCTTCCTGTAGATACTACGCCAAGCAGCGTCTCCCGGCTTCGTCGCCATCGATAACTTGCTTAAACATACCGCGGTTTGGACTTGGCCGGCCCTTCTCGCGCCTTGTTGACGGTCGCACAGGGCACCACCGCGACGGCCACAGGCGTGATTGGCCCCACCGGTGTTTGCTTCTCGGCGAGGGACGCCTCGCGCTCCCTCTTGTCTTCCTCCGCCGCCGCCACGCAGCAGATGCCGCAGAAGGCAGCGCACGCGAGCCCGCCGCAGATTTCTTCGGCTTCGCTCATACTGCAGGGATTTGGAAATGATGTCGCTGTGGCGGGGACCATCTCCGGGTGCGGAAATGGCGACGAACTTTCGTCTTCTCGGCCCGATGATCGCACCCCAGCACTGCAGCACTTGTAAAGTCGTGGAGAACGAACTCACGCGTGGGCTTCGACGTTGCAGGTCGCTTTACAAGAGTTGGACCTGCCTGAGTTGAGGATTTGTGCATCAACGTTGCGCAGATGCTGCGCTTGCGCTGATTCAGGCCAATCCGAACTCACCCGCCCAGCACTGGTCGGCATGGAGTCAGTGCTGTCGGAGATGGTGGACTCTCCAGAATGGATTACCGCGGTTGCAACGGCGTGCCTGCAAAGGACCCCTGTGGTGGCCAACTGCAGGCACGCGGCGCGCACTAGTTTTGCACCAAATCTTTCCCGAACACTGTGCCTTTGCATTCAAGGATCAGATCGATTGTCGGCACCAGCGCGGTGCGATGACGTCGTACTGATGCAAGCGAGCCGCTGGATCTCGTTTTGCTTCGACTGCACAGGCCATGGCGTCAAGACGGCGGCGCAGGGCGGTGCCCGTGCCGGTGGCTGCCGTGTCGGCCGGCTTGAAATGGGCTCCGGAAACCGTCCGGGTTTTCCTGTGCATTGATTGGTCCGGATGCCTTAGCGATGGCCAATGAAACGAGGCGGATTGAGTGGAAAGCAACTTGAGCGCATTCGGCATACGATGGAGGAAGCGCTCGACGAGAAGGCGCTGTGGCGCGATCGCAACAAGATCTTCGTGGCGGGGCTGCCGCTGGACGCGGACGACAAGGCGCTGGCCGCCAAGTTCGAGTCCTTCGGCGAAATGTTCCAGGCCAAAGTTGTGTACGACAACAAGACACAGCGGTCCAAGGGCTTTGGTTTCGTCACGTACTGCGCCTATGAGAGCGCGCTCGACGCCGTGCGCGAGATGGACAAGAAAAAGTGGGACAAGCGCGTGCTGAACGTGCGCTTCCTTACACCCAAGGGAGGCAACGCGAGCGCCCCGCTGTCGTCGACCCCTGCGCCGACACCTCGCGTCATCGAACCACGCCCCGATGGGTGCACGACCATCTTCGTCGGCAACATGCCGTACGAGATCACGGAAGAAATCTTGCGCAAAGTGTGCGCCGTGTGCGGTGACATCAAGGCCATTCGCTTCGCCGAGGACATTAGAACAAAGGAGTTCCGCGGCTTTGGCTACGTGCAGTTTTACGAGGGAGAAGCTGCTGAGACCGCTGTGCGCACGTTGCACGGCACAGTTGTCATGGGCCGCCCACTCAAGGTGGACTACGGCGCCCGTGATGCGCCCGAGGTGACGGAGATGAAGGAAGCTCTCCAGAAGAAGCTCAAGAAGGGCATTTGTCACAAATTCCAGCAAGGCCTTTGCGACCGTGGCGATGCATGCAAGTTCGCCCACATTGAATCCAACGAGTCGGGGATTCCCGTTGTCAAGACTGCCAAGGCCGGTCCCCGCTGTATCAACAATGTGCCCGACGATGCCCCTGTTTGCATGAGCTTTACGCGCGGCAAATGCAGTCGCGGTGACAAGTGCAATTTCCGTCACATCGTCGACGACTCGGCGACCGCCACACCGGTCGAAGAAGTCGTGCAGGCGCCGGCGTTTGTCGTCGTCAACAACGCCCCTGCCGACGCTCCCGTGTGCATGAGCTACCGCCGGGGCAAATGTAAGCGCGGCGACGCATGCAAGTTTCGTCACATCGACGGCGACCTGCCTGAGGAGGAAGACGCGTCCGTGGCCCCGGCCGCTACGCCCGTCGCTGCTCCTGTTGCTGTGCCCACTGCTGCCCCTGTAGCTGCGCCCGTCGTCGACGAGGATGACGACACGCCCATCTGTAAGAGTTTCCAGCAGGGCAAATGTAAGCGCGGCGATGCCTGCAAGTACCGCCATGTAGGCGGCAGGCCTGCTCCCGCCGCGGTGTCGGGCGGCCTTGCTGTGTGCCAGAAGTTCCTCAAGCACCAGTGCACCAAGGGTGCGTCATGCCGCTTTGCGCACCCCGGTGAATCACAAGCTGTCGCGGACGCCAAGACCGAATACCAGAAGCGCTTCCAGAGCGTGTGCTACAACTGGCAGAACGCTGGCTCGTGTGCGCGTGGAGCCAGCTGCCCCTTCGAGCACAACAACGCTCATGTGGCCAAGGCCGCCGCGGCCGTCGACGAGTCAAAGCCCGAAGCCGAAGACGATGATGAGTCTGCGCCCAAGAAGCACAAGAAAGAGAAAAAGAAGAAGCGCACGGCGGAGCCGGAGGACGAGGGCGAGGATGACCGTGCGGCAAGAAAGAAGGCCAAAAAGGAAAAGAAGGAAAAGAAGAGCAAGCGCGACGAATAAAACTACACAATAGACGCCTAATCTATCAACTTGAGAGCACTTGAAGCATAAAGCCGAGACAAAAGGGCGCCTATCGGCGAGCGCCGTATACTTGGAAACCAACTCGAGCTGTGGCATGTAGAAGCGGCATAAGCGACCTCCACGGCACAAAAACACCCCGCAACCCAGCGAAGGCTCATCGATGCTCGCAGCTATGGTTCGTTTCCCACAGTAACACCATGACAAC
>JNBR01000408.1:0-25020 GCA_002081595.1 Achlya hypogyna
GCGAGGCGAATGGAAAAGTGAGCTTCTCGAGCCCGACCATCCCGCCGTGTCCTGTCAACCCCACTGCCGTCCGTTGGTTGGGCGGATCCCACTGTTCAAAGAGTTGCCCCGCTGAGACCCGAACTGCAACATGGGTGCGCGACCATTCGCACCTTTTCAATCTGCGAGCGTTCGGGCCATTGCCTTGCGCTCCTAAAGCGCGTCTTGACGACAAGAGGCGCTGGCACCGGCGGCTTTCACTTGCCCACCAGTGTCGGCCGCGGAAGGCACTGGGAGCCTTCAGCCGCGAGCAGCGCAAGAAGTAGCCGCGCATTCCACCGCCCCGAGCCGTCTCTCAGACCAGACGCGCCTGTGGGTTCTGATCCGCCCAACTTTCCTCAGTACTAGTACACGGTGGTCGTCTCGTGCAGCTCCGACGGTGTACCTGACTCGATCCCCCGTGGTAGTCACACATCTGGCATCCCGCAGCCCCGGCCAACGTGCGACTCAGATCTGAGGACACATAGCGGCGGCATCAAGTGCCCCAACCGGACGACGCCGCAACCGACCTGTACAATGTCAAGGAGGAGGATTGGCGGCAAGCTCATGGCGCACACGATTGCCGCACCGCCATCCTCCGCTGGAAACGGCGTCGCACGGGAGACGACAGTTGTCGATGGTTTTTTCACGGGTGACCCATGGGTGCCACCTTACTCAGGTCCTTTGCTCGTGGCGACCGTGAGCAATGCCGACGCCCAGCGATGCTCCCATCGTGGCTTGTTCTCCGATGGGTTGTCCACTATTTAAGTCCACCCCGAATACGTCGACCGGCGCCCCAACTGAATCTTCAATCAGATTTGCCAGAAAGCGATCCGTGGTTGTGATACGGCCGTGTCAGCAAGGGCGCCAAGCTCCCGGAGCTGGCGTCTTCAGCGGCCCGACCACCCACGACGTCGCGAATTGTGGCGGATCACATTGTCGACGAAACCTCCTACTGTGGTGGCGGCCGGCACAGGGCCCTTGCAGCGTATCAAGAGACTTCGTTTCCGACTTGCCGATAATCGCCATAGGGTCAGTTGCTTGGGTGTTGCGTTCAACGACGGCCGGTATCTTGCAGCTGCCAAATGCGTCGCGACTATGAACCGTGTCGCATGGACGACACATGAGCGACTCAACACGACGACGATGTCAAGCTCGTTGGTGGCTCGCTACGTTGTGGAACGTTTGCTTCAGTGCCAGATCGCACCGATGCCCGACGAGTGGAGTGGCTCAAGAATCTGACATGGCGCTGATGGAAGTCATCGTTCCTCGGCAGCGTACTGCACTGTGCTGCATACGTTTACAGGCGCAGATGCGACGGGAAAGATGCGCCGGCCACTCTGCGAACAAGATCGTGAACTGCCATCGTGCCCTTCAGTAGCTGCATCACTGGTGTCGCGAGGTTGCCACGGCGCCACAGCCATCCAAGCGTTTCGATGCCCGATGCCGCGTAAAGATGAGACCAGCGGCGTATTGTGCCAAGTTCTACCCGTCGCGTCAGGCTCTGGCGTAGCAAATGCAATGGCGCGCCTTTGAATCTCGTTTAGCAGAGGATTACCGTAGAAGTAAGCTGCAGAAGCAGCGGTGGATTGGCGCATCTCGGGGTAGCCGGCAACGACAGCTCCTGGCTAACGGCGCGACTGAAGGGCTTTTGACATTGCCCGTTGTCGCCGTAAGACACAGGTCCCTAACGAGCCGCGCACGCTTTGTCCAGTATCGTACAGTAGTCGGTGGCACCAGTGATGGGATGGGGTCTCATTGCTTCCGTCGGTCTCTAGACGACACAGCGTTGCAAGTGGTGGAGGTGGCTGTTACTGGTGCCGACGTCAACCTCCGCTCCCCGCCGCTCACGTCGTGGCGCGAGCCTTGCGGCTTGGGAGCACCCGCACTTATTCCAGAGAGAGGCGGTATCATCCGTCGGCGACTTGCTGTGCGACGACGACGTCGCTCAAGCTTCAATTAGCATACGTTTAAAACAGCTGGTGTGTTTTATACCTTTGGTGAGTTTAAAACCTCAGTTGGGACGGCAGGAGCGATGGCAGACGGGTCCGTGGTCAAGATCCTCGTGAGCACGGACAATCACCTCGGGTACTGCGAGAACGATGGGGTCCGCGGCAAGGACTCGTTCCGCGCCTTCGAGGAGATGCTGTCCATCGGTGTGAAGGCCAAGGTCGACTTTGTGCTCCTGGCGGGCGATCTCTTCCACCACAACAAACCGAGCCGCGCGACGCTGTACCGGACCATGTCACTCCTGCGCAACTACTGCCTTGGTACCTTCCCTGCTCATTTCTGGTGCCGAGTTTCATGATGGTGGCGTAGGCGACGGGTGCATTAACTTCCAAATCCTCTCGGACCAGAGCCTCAACTTTCCCAACTTTGGTCTCGCCAACTACGAAGATCCCAACATGAACGTGCGCCTGCCCGTCTTTAGCATCCACGGCAACCACGACGATCCCACGGGCGAGGCAGGGCGGTCCCTTGCGGCGCTTGACCTGCTCAGCGCGGCCAACCTTGTATGTTTCCCAAGGCAGTGACCCCTTCAAGCCCCTTTGTAGGTCAACTACTTTGGCAAGTCGGATCGCGTCGACGACATCGAGGTCTTCCCGATCCTGCTCGAGAAAGGCGAGACGAAGCTGGCCATCTACGGCCTCGGCAACATGCGCGACGAACGGCTTCATCGTATGTTTGCACAAGGCAAAGTACAGTTCCGCCGGCCTGAAGAGTCGCCCGACGCGTGGTTTTCGATCTTCGTCGTCCACCAAAACCGCGACAACCGCGGCCGCGGTGCCAAGAACTGCCTGCCCGAAAGCTTCATCCCCGACTTCATCGACTTGGTCGTGTGGGGCCATGAGCACGAATGCCTCATCGACCTCGACGAGAGCCTGCGCGGCAACTTTCACATCACGCAGCCCGGCTCAAGCGTCGCCACGTCGCTTATCGAAGGCGAAGCCAAGCCGAAGAAGGTGGGCATTCTCGAGGTCTGCGGCAGCCAGTTCCGTCTCGTTGCTGAACCTCTCCGGTCCGTCCGACCGTTCAAGATCGCCGACGTCGTGCTTAGCGACGTCGATGGCCTCGACCCGGCTGACCCCAAGATTGCCGACAAGATCCATGCCGTGCTGAGCACGCGGGTGCGCCTAGCTCGTCACCGCACCCACCGCTACTCGTTTGCCTAGGTCCAGGAGCTGCTCGACGAAGCCGCCGCTGACGTGACCGCCACCAGTGCCGACGCCATGGAGGTTCTCGTCCGCCTGCGAGTCGAGCACACCGGTACGCTCGCTCAAGGCGCGCGGCCGTCGATGGCGCCGACTAGGCTACCCGGTAATCAATAACCAACGCTTCGGCGCGCAGTTCGTTGGCCGCGTCGCGAATCCTGGCGACATCCTGCTCTTCACCCGCAGCAAGAGGCTCGGTGAACCGGCAGCCAAAGGCGATGCCAAGGCGGGCCTGGCCGCACCGATCCGGCCGCCGCCACCAACAGACGCCGTTGTTCGAGTCGAGCAGATCTTGGCCGCAACGCTTGACCAGGCCGATCACAAGCTGGATATCTTCCCGGAGCCCAACCTGGCCCACGCCCTCGACGAGTACGTGTTCAAGAACGTCCCGTCGGCGTTCAACGAGTTCGTCGACTCGGTGCTGGAGGAGACGCAGACGGCGCTTAAGCAAAGCAAAACGTCCGTCACCAAAGCGGACATCCAAGCGATGGTCGAGAAGAACGTCGATCGCATGCGGGCGAGCCTCGAGGTCGGGCGCTTCAATCCCTCAGGCGCTGAGGTCACGTAGGTGCCGACACCGGCGGACGCGTCGTCGCAGGCGTTGCAACTGCTGTCGCGCCCGGCGCTCGCCGACAGCGATGGGGAGGCGCCAACAGCGCGTAGAGCGGCGCCATCGCTCGACAGCGACGACGACGACCACATACCGTCGCCGCCTCCCAAGAAGAAGGCTGCCGCCCGCAAGCCCCGTGGTAAGCGCAAGGCCACCTCCTCCGACGATGACGACGACGGTGTGGCGTTGCCGCCGCCGAAGAAGGCACGGGCACCGGTGGCCCGCAAAGCACGGGCAACCCCCGCCAAGAAGGCCACACAGGCGTCGATTGCCAACTGGACGACACCGACGCCGACGCCGACCACCATAGCGCTCGACGACAGCGACGACGACGTCGTGACGCAGCCGACGCAGCCGCCCACGGCGCGCAAGTTGCCACTGTCGTTTGCATCGTTCACACAGGATGCGACACCGGCGCCGACGCCGACGCCAGGAGTTGCCAAAGGCTGGGGACGCATGCGGAAATGATCGAGAGCGGATAATAAATGATGTTAAGGCTTGGGCAGCTTAACTCGGGGGGTTGGCCTTCTTGGCTTTGACGTCCGCCATGCGCAAGTGCGGGCACGACGACTTGATGAACTGGCGAAAGGACTTTTCGCTCGGTACGCGGCCTGTCGAGGCGGTGCCAAGGTGGGCAAGGTACTCCGAGTGTAGCTTCTCGTAGGTGGTGGTCGTTGGGAGGACGTACACGACGTCGGTGCGGTACTCGACGTGGACCTGGCCATCGGCGTCTTTGGTGCGGGACTTGCGACGCACGGCGAGGGGCTGGCCGATGGCTGTGGCTTTGGCCGCGAGCCAAGTGCGCAGGGCGTCGTAGTCGATGCTCTTGGCGTTTTGATTGCTCAGGTTGCCGTGCTTTTTGGGCAATATCGACGAGGAAACTTGCTTGCGGAGTTTGTTGAGGGAGCCGGTGGAGATCTCAAAGCACGCTTCAAACGCTTGCTTGCACACGGCGCCGAGATATGGCATGACGTAGCCGTACCGGGACCGAACTCCTTTGCTCCGCGATTTGCGTTTGCGACCGAGGGAGATGCTGATGGAGAGCGACGTCAGAATGCACGCATGACGCAGTTCCTTGGACATCTCGTCGAGGGATGCAACAAAGAGATCCATCTCCTCCGTGCGGCCAAAGATGCATCGCTTGGCACAACAGGCGTAGTTGACCAACTGCACCACCTTGGTGTTTTGCGTCACGTACTCGTCGGGCTCGTCGTCGTCGGCGGCCACCCCCAAGCCGCTCTCACTCGAGCTCGACTCGCTTGCCTCCGCGGCCACGTAGTCCGAATCCGACGACGGATCGCCGTCGAGGGCCGCCGCCAGAAACGTCGTCGCCATCAAAGCTGCGCTCGCTCGACCTGCACTGGGATTGGTCCAAATGATTTGCTATTTCGGCCAATCCCCTTCTTCCTCCCTTCGACACACCAGAACGACCTCCGCCACGTTCGCGGGTCTGGTCGGCGGCGACATCTCATGCCGGCGCTCCTCGTCGGCGGGCGTATGGTCCTCACGGTAGCAATGGCCCATGGGGCCGACATGACCACGCCCATCCAATCGGCCGTGCCAGTGCGGTGGTACCATGATGGTGCACCAACTGATGCCATCAGACGTGGGTGGGCGCAGTCCCCGTAGTTCATGCACGCATTCGAATCCTGGCCCGCAGCTGGTTCCGCGCACATGGCCGCCGCAGAACACCACTGCGGTTATCTCGCCCGTGTGCCTTGGCCATCATCCCCTGCGACGCAGCACCACCATGCGACCTGCATTAGTAAGCCCGCTTCTGCGCCCGCGGCGGCATCCCGAACGGCAACGTATTGGGGCCTACCACGCATGCTCATTGGGACCCATGGCCCCGGCCCCCATCTCAGCGGACTCGCTGATTGGCCCTGTGATTGCGTCCGTGCCCTTCATTGGCGCATATCCAGGATATGCCATCTGGTCGGGCCGAAACCGTTGCATACAAATTGCAAGTGTATTGGCATCCCGCCCCGTGTGTAATGTGTGTGATTCGTTGAGGGGGCCGGGGCCTGGTATCGTGATGCGTGGTTTACGGGCCCAGGCCTTTCTGCCATGGCAGGGGCAGCTGCAGTGCCAAATTTGCTGCCTCATGATTAGTCCGCCGGCGCCGGCGCTCGTGACGCGCATGAAGAAGCGGGATGTAGGCGTGCCCAAGTTCCTCCGGTCGCTCTACGACATGCTTGAGCAAGAGAACGCAAGCATCATCACGTGGACCTCGGATGGCGTGGCTGTCCAGGTCCTGGATCGTCATGTACTTGAAAGCACGGTGTTGCCCAAGTACTTCAAGCACTCCAAGTTTACGAGCTTTCAGCGGCAACTCAACTACTTTGGGTTCAAGAAGAACACGCGCTATCGATCGCACATGTACACGTTCACACACCCGTACTTTCGACAGAATCGCAAGGACCTGTTGTGCAAGATCACACGCCATTATGGCCCCGAAGACGACAACGCCGTGAGCGTTGAAGAAGATGAAGCCATGGAAAAGTTTCTCGAATCGGAAGCTCCCAGTTCGGACGACGCGCCCTTCTCCGTCGACCCAATGCTCCATTTGAACGAACAGGACATGGAAGTGCTCCGCGAATTAATCGAACCCGAGACAGCACCGCCCACGCCGCCACCCATGGACGATTACCACTTGCTCCAGAGCCTCACGCACTTTCCTGGCCTCGGCGATACCAAGCGCCCCGGCCAACCTCCAAGCATTGCGCTCGATGCCGCGCTCACAGACTCGATCATCCACGACCTCAAGGAGGACCAGCGCTGGCAGCCAGCGCACCAGCCCCCATCTTCCCGGCGTCCACCCCCCGCCGCCACACCCTACGACCAGCGCGACGATGAGTTCGGTATGCTGTTCGAAGCCGCGTCCATGTTCTTATAGCCCACGCCCTTGTACCCGATAAATAATAGTAACTCTAGATGCCCCTCCTTTCGAACGTGAGCCAGCCGCCTTCTGGTTCCCATCGTTGCAGACGAGCCACGGTCAGCATTACCGCGGCGTCCGCCCGTCCGTCGGGCCCCTGGCACGAGCGGCATCCGTGGCACCGATGGCACCGCCGGTGGCACCACCGATGACACCGCCAATGGCAAGCCCACGCGCACCACTGCGACAGGAGCCGCCGTCCCTGGGCGACAAGTCGGCGGCTGCTGCGGTGCATGACCGGGCCGTCGCCGTGGTAACGCAGCCGCGACATGGCTCCCAGCTGGCTCGTAGAGACGGAATTAGTGTGAGAGACATGTTTAATGTTTAGGCAATCCGTGGGATCTGCGGCGAAGGGCCCACCGCGCATTGGCCCTGGGCCTAGGCCCGCGACTTGAGGAACTCGAAGAGCACCTGGACGCCGAAGCCCGTGGCGCCCGCAGGCATGTACGACCGCGCCTGCGAGTAGTTGGACGGCCCTATGCACCGGTGAGCCTGGGCACGGGGCGAGGACCCCACCGGCGATGTCGACGTGCGCCCACTCGACGTCCTTGTCGATGAATTGCTGGAGGAATGCCGCTGCCGTGCATGCGCCGCCGTACCGATCCTACCACAAGCAGTTCGAGCAGGCCCTGACGACGCAAACGATACCTTGCCCATGCTGCGCGAGTCGCTCATGCTACCCTTGAGCTCCGCCGTGTGTTCCGGCAAGATGGGCAGTCGCCATAGCCGCTCGTGCGTCGTCGTACCGGCGCGCTACGTCCCCGTAAGCCCCGCTAGGAACGTGTCGGCTACCGTCAGGTCCGCTGCGAGCGCGTCCGAGTTGGCGAACAACCCCGCCGTGTACTCGCCGAGGGCGACGATGCAAGCGCCCGTGAGCGTGGCAACGTCGACGACTGTCTGCGGGGCGTACTTCTGCTGGACGTACGATAGCGCATCCGCCAGCACCAGCCGCCCTTCGGCGTCCGTGTTGTTCACCTCGACCGTAAGCCCCTGCAAACTCCATGAGCTGCCACCACCTGCTGTCGCTACCTTGTGCGACTTGACGATCGTGTGGGGCTTGGCAGCCTTGGCACCGATGGCGTTTTCTGCCAGTGCAAGCACCGCGACGACGTTTACAGGCAGCTTCGCCTAGACCCGTGCGTCATTCGCGAGCCGCGCGAGCCCTTCCAAACCTTGGCGGCGGCGCGAACAGCGCCGAGGACAGCAGCGGCGCCGCACATGTCTGTGTGCATGTCTTCGATGAAGCCCGTGGGCTTGAGGTTGAGGCCGCCCGTGTCAAACGTGATGCCCTGTGAGCAGCGGTGGGTGGGCACGAGAATGGAAGCCGGGTTACCTTGCCGACGAGCGCAACCTTGGTCGCCGGTGCAGCAGGGTTGCCCGCGTACTCAAGCACCACGAGGCGCGGCGGGCAGGTGGCAGCCTGGCCCACGAGCGCGTGCATGTTCAGCCCTTGGGCGCGCAAGTCAGCGTCCTGCAACACGGTGACCGTCATGTGCGGCAGCTCCGCCGACGCGCGGGCAATCTCCTCGACGAATGCCGGGTCGACGACGTCCGAGCGCTCGTTGCCGAGGTTACGCGCCAAAAGCGTCTCTTCACCCACTAGCAGCTTCTCAGCCACGTCCTAGAGTGCGTGGTTGGCGTCGCCATAGGCCAAGGAAGCGTACCTTTGCAAAGTCGGCGCTGGCCTGGACGAAGATATCGGTGAGCGGCGCGACGTCCGTCTCCTTGCTCGACACATGGCGGTCGAAGCGGTAGTTGGACAAGAGGGATGTCTATGGCTGGATCAGCTTGTGGTAGGTGGGCCGAGGGGTGTACCTGCGAAAGCAGTTCGGCGATGCGGCCGTCGGGAATGGACGGCACGGACGGTGCTTGCAAGACAGCCTGCTGCACGCCCTTCGACGCGAGGTGAGCAATGGCTGCATGCGTGGCATCGCGAAGAGACACTTCATCCACCTTGTCACCGAGACCCACAAGCAGTGTGCGCGGAGCGTCAGCTGGGTACAGCAGCATGGTTTCCTTGGCCTCGCCCTTGAAGTCCTCGAGCGCGACCGCAGGGGCAGTGAACGGCAGTGCCGCCTCGAGTACCGCCTTGTCCTCCGCCTTGGTCACGAAAATGACCTGCGCGAGCTTGGCTGCGGATGCAGGCACGCGCTCAGCGGCGCCAAGGAGCTGAACGCGGCGGGCAACCTTCTGTTGGAGTCGGTGCATGAGGATCGCAAATAATTTGTGACGATTTGAAACCTGCCGTGGATTGGCCAAAATAGTTTCTTAATCGGACCAATCACCGCACGCCGTAGAAATACAATGGAACAATCCGGTACATTTTAATTTCTGAACTTGAATCTAGTATACAAGTGCCATAGGCATGTATTTTATGACGATGAATTTTGGATGGATTTTAGCGGGGATTAAAAATACACGGCCAATTTGGCGAGCGGAAGCGACAGCATGACGTCTCATGGAGCGTTTGCCGGAGCCTTCGGTGGCGCCGGCGGCTTTGGCAGCTCCTTCGGTGGCGGCCCCGCAGCATCAACGTCTTTTGGCAACCCAACTGCTATGGGAGGAGCTCCCGAAACGACTCCATCTCCGGGCGGCTTTGGAGCTTCGTTTGGAACCGGCTTTGGCGCCCCATCGCCATCAACCACAACGTTCGGTTCAGCGCCAGCAAAAACCACCACGTTTGGATCAGCGGCGACAACGACCACGTTTGGTAGTGGAGCCGCGAGTGCATCTGGCTTCGGATTCGGAGGCGGTTCCTCATCGACAACCTTTGGCAGCGCGCCGAACACACCGGCTCTCGGCGGCACAACGAAGACAACATTTGGCAGTGGACCGCCAGTAACTTCAGCCTTCGGGTCGAGCGCTACTCCTGCCTTTGGTTCGACTTCGCCCGCTGCGCCCCCCTTCGGTGCCACGACCTCCAAAACGACTTTCGGTGCCGGCTCCTCCACGACGACGAGCTTTGGCACCGCGACTACTTCCACCACAACCTTTGGTAGCGTGCCCCCTCCCACAACTACCTTTGGAAGTGGGGCGCCTTCGAAAACTGCCTTTGGCGCCACGTCGTCGACGACTTTCGGCGTCCCGGCGACCTCAACCGTTGGCACGGCACCAGTTTTTGGTGGTGGCACTCCCAGCAAGGCCGCGCCTTTCGGCTCCAGTCCTTCGACCGCCTTCCCGAGCGCCGCTCCATCGGTCACGGTGTTTGGAACGTCGGCGTCGCCCCCGGCACCTGCGTTCGGGGGTGCGCCGACCGCTCCGCCACCTGCAGCCTTTGGGGCCCCGTCGTCTTCACCGCCATCGACCGTCTTCGGCGCGGCGAAGCCCTTGTCCGCGGTGGCGCCAGGGAACGTCAGCAGTAAGGCAGCCATGAGTTTTGGCACCGCGTTCCCTCCGCCAAGCTTCTCGATCCAGCCGACGGGCGACAACCCGTTCGGGAAGCCATTAGCCACCGACGAAGGGCGCCCGATGGTGCGCAAGAAGGCGCCACTCGCTGATCGCAAGACCACGTCTCTCGGCGATCGAAAGCCGCTGCCGTCGCCGTCGCCATCGCCCCCGAGCCGCAGGTTTCCGAAGAAGGCGACGCGGCCAGCGCCTGAGGACAGCGACTCGGAAGTGGCGGCAGCCTCCGACGACGACGCGCCTGTAGCGCTCGTCAAGGGCAACCTTGCATCCGCCGTAAACCTCGACGGCACCTGCGTCGACATGTGCAGCACCAAGGAGTGCGAGATGCACATCAAGTTTGATGAGCTGAGCGCGTTCGAGAAAGGCGATGCCTTCATGGTAAAGCGCTTTCAGCGCAGCTCTGCAGCGCACAAGCTCGACATCCCTACAGAAGTCCGCCCGCCGGGGTACTGCCGTCGGCTGCGCCGCCCTGCCGCCGCTTCTCACCCGCGCCTCTGGCGCCTTGTGTAGGGTTCTTCGATGGACGCAACTTTATCTGGAGCAGCACATCATGGACCGCGAACGCCTCGGCGTCGACGACCGCATCAAGCCACCGCGCGTCCCCGACCTCATCGACGTACGTATGCTCCTTCATACGCCATCCCAGCCACGCTGTAGCTGTACAACTTTCTGTGGGACCGAACCCGAATGATCCGCAAAGACTTTGTGCTCCAAAACTATCGTGGCGGGGGCCGGACGCACCCGATTGCGATGGACGTGCATGAACGGATGACGCGCTACTTCATCTTGAGCCAGCACGAACTCATTGACGACGACCGGTTCGTTGCGCAGCAAAATCTGGAGCAGCTCGGGAAGGTGCCGACATTGCCCTTGAGATTGCCATTGAGTTTGCCGTTGCACTAGACCCTCAAGAGTCTCCATGAGTTCTACGAAGATGCCCGGGCCACCGGCTCACCATCGAGTCCGTTCGAAGCGGAGTTTGCAGGCTACTTTATTCTCGGCACAATCGACAATGGCCAAGGCCTCGATGTGCTCAAGTTTTGCAAGCAGCTGGCACCGCAGCTCTTGGCATCCGACTTTGTACAGTTTGCATGGGCGGTGTTTGTCGCCCGCCATACCAACGACTACGTCGGCTTTTTCCGCCTCTTGCGCGCGGCGACATGCCTGCAAGCATGCTTGCTGCACCGGTACCTCCCCGGCGTGCGCTCCGACGCCCTCCAAGCCATGAACCGCGGCTATAAGGGCCAGGCTTTCCCCCTCTCGACGCTAACAACACTTCTCTGCTTCGAAGACGACGCCCACGCCGAAGCCGTGTGTGCACTCCATGGCATCCCCCGCGTTGTCGACGGCAAGCCCGAAGACGGCGACTGCGTTCGCTTTGGTAGCGCCGACTTTCGCACAGAGGCTGCGTTGCGTAAAATGGAATCACCTGTGCCCAACGTACGCTCGGATCGGTGGATCAGCGTTAAGCAAGGGTAGGCCAGCCTAATCGACGGTACCCACCGCGGCGTAGGGACTACTTAAGGGCCGACGTCGTGCGCGGGGCCACCGAGTACCCGCCAGGGTCCTACCCAGCGCTGAGCCCCGCGCTCAAGGAGTTCGAGGACGAAGAGCGGAAGCGCCTGTACCCGTCCCGCCCGCCGTACGAAGACCCGTACTCGACCTTCGCCACGCCCGCCCGCAAGCTTAGCGTCGACCCATCCAAGCTCGAAGTGCTCGCTGAGATCGAACGCCGGCAGCGTGAGATCGAAGTCCAAAAGCGGCAGATGATCGCGCGCATCAACGCGCTCAACGCTGCCAAGGAGCGCACGCCCAAGCAGGCGCCTGTGCCTTCACCCTCAGTGCCTAGCCTCGTCCTGCCATCGACGCCGCCGTCGACGACCGCACTGCCATCAACGCCACCCTGCCCCGCGACACCGCTGGCCCCGCCCGACTCGTCCGAGGAAGACGTTCGACGAGAAGCAGCCGAAGCAGCAGCGCGAGAGGCCGCGGCCAAAGCCAAAGCAGAGACCATCGCCCGAGAGGCCGAAGCCCGTCGCGCAGCCGAGGCCAAAGCCGAGGCCAAAGCCAAGGCAGAAGCCGCAGCCAAGGCCGCCGAAGAGATTCGGCGCAAGCAAGAGGAAGAGGAGCGTCGGCGGCGAGAGGCACTCGCTGCCGAGAAGGCCCGCAAAGAGCGGGAGGAAGCGGCGCGCCTGGCTGCGCAGCTGGCGCGGGCCAGGGAGGAGGCCGCAGAACGCGAGCGGCAGCGGCTCGCGGACATTGCCGCCCGCAAAGCCATCGGCGACCTGTGGCTGCGCATCAACTTTGAGGCGCACACAACGTTGCGGGCGCGGTGGGCGGCAGAGGCCGCGGCCAAGGATGCGGCCCGCCTCGCCCGACAGCACTGGGCTATCAAGAAGCTGCGTTTCGCCCTCTGGCGCCGCTTCCTCGATCGCCGACGCGACGCCTTAAGGTACCTTTCCGATCAATGTACACAGTTCATGAAGCGTAGCAACCCGCCGTCGCCTATCGGTGTCGACATGCTCCCAGTCGCCGAGCACCAATCGGCGGCGACCGTCGCCAAATGGTACCGTCTGTGGCCACCTCTCGCCGGCTCAATGCGGTTGCATAGGATCTACAAGGGTTTCTCTCGCCTACCGCGGTGTCTCCCGCCGTGGTCGCCGGCCGATGAAGCGCGCAGCGCCATGCTTCGTGCCACGCGTAACTTGCTTCATGCCGCGCCGAGCGTCGACTTGAGCCACGTGCTGGGAGCCGGGCTTTGTGCGCGGTACCCCGGGGTGCGCAAGATCACATTCCGTCTCGGGCTTGTCACGCCGCTGGCCGCCGACGCATGGGCGCAGTGGTGGACAACGACGTGCGCCGCCGGCAGCTCACACCTCGGGCCGGGGCACCGGGTCACCGTGCGCGTAGCCAGCCGGGTGCCGGGCCGCCTCGACTCCCACGACGACTGTCTTATCGTGCCGGTGACGGCTTCCGACGTGGGATCGATCCGGGCAGTTGCAGCGGCCACCGCGCGGGAGGCGGCAGCTATCGGTTCCGCCGCCGAGGTGTACGTTGTGTGCCTCACGGACCTTGACCCCGCTGTCGTTGCCCGCATCCCTGCCACGCTGCGCCTCACCCGCATGCACTGCGTCGCCATGACCTTGACGACCGCGCCTGTGACCGCGCTCAAGGTAGCGTCCTCGGCGCTCGGCTGTCGCTGACGATGCCGTAGATGCTTACCTCGCTCGTGTCGCCTCGCGCCACGATGCACTCAGTCACCGACGTCGACCTCCGCACCGCGCTCGAGGACGTGCTGGAACTCGCGATCTTGGAGTGTCACAGCCGCCGGGAGCGCGACCCGCAAGCCATCGATACCGCCGTCCGCGCCGCCTTTGAGGCGCTCCAAGTCCTCGTGCACCCCGCGCCAACCGATGCCGACGCTGTCGCCCACGCCTTCCGCAAATGCACGCAGGAGCACTGGGGGCCGACGCCAGCGTGGACCGCCATCGACGCTGTCGTTGATCGGTGGCTGACGCCGCTCGGCGTTGCTCGCGACCTGTGGGCGCCTGTGGTCGCGCGCCTACCCCACGGCCACTGGGCGTCGCTGCTGTCGCTGCTCTTCGCCTGTGTGGTTGAGGCGGCCGTGCCCACGCCCGTCACTGTGGCCGTGCCCGCGGCTTGGCTTGCAGCCTTGCATGCCAGCCTCGCCGACGTGGCGGCGCCTCTGTCTCCTCCCGCCGTCGTGCCCGCCAAGCGCAAAGCTGCCGCCGTACCTTTGCCACCCACGCCTGCACCAATGCCTGTACGGACACCTGCAACGACGACTGCGCCAACGCTTGCGCCAACGCCTGCACCAATGCCTGCACCAACGCCTGCACCAACGCCTGTCACTGCCGTGCGCCTGACCACCAAGTGGACGCTCGAAGCCCGGGTTAAGCGGACCAAGACAGCGCTCGCCACGGAACAGAGCGCATCCGCCGCCTACATGGCATTTTTGGAGGAGCAAGTGGGGACCTGCGCCCCGGTGCTGTAGAACGCTAGAGTAGTCCATCAACATGTGCATGTGTTCTTGCTCCCAAGTTGTGTTTCCATCGTTCCTCCACCTGCAGCCACCGCCGATGCACCGGCGGCCACCGAAACGCCTGCCACCGCCAAGATCGGCGTCAAAGGTCACGGACCAATCCCCGGCAGCCTCAACCGTTCAACGAATGCACGTACGTCAGCATACAAACAATATGATATTCAGGTCGGACGTACATGTCGTTCGGGATTGTACGAATGACCAAAAGCGAGGCATTTGATTGGCTGTGCGTTGTAGTCAAAATAACTGGTTGGGAGTATACTGGTTGGACGTGCCTACAAAAAAACCATATGCGGCTGACTCGTGTATGGGGGTTTGTATGTGGGGAGGATGGGTGGTGTTAAAGCCACGGAGATTGCACCTCCAAGTGCAATTTCACCGCCGGCGGTGCTCACTTTCTGCTGACTGCTCTGCTAAACACTCGTTTAGGTACAGCATCTTATTGCTGGCACCGGTGGCTCATCGTCGTCTTGTAGCATTCGTAGCATCCAGAGGGGAGCCATGCAAATCTTCGTGGATGCTTTGGGTGGCCGCACCCTGAACCTGAATGTCGCCGCCGATGCTTCGGTCGCCTCCGTCGCCGCGCAGGTCGAGAACCTCGAGTTCATCCAGAACTTTGGCTTGACCTTCGCCGGCAAGACCCTCGCCGCCGGTCTGCTCTCGGACTACAACGTCTGCGATGCCGACACTCTCAAGGTCACCTTCGACCTTGCCGGTGGTATGCGCGCCAAGTGGCGCAAGAAGCGCATGCGTCGCCTGCGTCGCAAGCGCCGAAAGATGCGCCAGCGCGCCAGATAAATGGCTCGCCATGACGGAGACCTTCCAAGAACGCAAGAACTGACGATGGCTCGCTCGGTCGTACACCGCTTTGTGGACCTGCACTCGTGCACTTAATGAAGTTTTGTACTACCGCATTTCTACTCTCCACCTTTTAGCCATCACGAATCGATGCTCACTTGGTGACCGAGTTACGAATTGGCCTTAGCACATACGAGGTAGATCACGGCTGCTTGGCAACGAAAGCGCTCGAAATTGCTTCGAGCGCCAAGAGACTGGCTTGCTGCTCCGCCTTGATTACTTGTTCCAGCCCCGCGACCTTGGATTCGAGTTCCTTGACCCGCTGAGTGAGTGCAACACGATCGGTCTCCATGTACTCCTATGGCCCATCACCTCCAGCTCGCATTTAATGCTAAGGTACCTGCCACTGGCGTAGCTGTAGCATCTGCGAGCGCTCCATTTCAGCCATCCACTTGTCCAGAGCGGGGTCCGAGGGCCGTCGCAGGAGCCCTGATCCGCGATCATCAGTAGCCCCGACAGGGGCACCGCACCGAGGGCCGTGGTGTCTTGCACCGGCGTCGCCTCTACGACCGATGTCATTAATCCGCTGCCAACGCTCAGTCCACTACTGTTGGCCCGCAGCGCCGGGAGCTCTGCGTTGATAGCTGCAATTCGATCGGTGAGCTGGTCCAGTCGCGCCTTCACCAAGCGTTACATGGGCAATGGATTCTCGAAGGCGTACGTCCACTCGGGGTCCGTTGCGCTCGAGGGCATCAACCTTGACACGCACGTCATGGAGCCCGGCGTCGTTCTGTGGCCAAACGTCCACCAGAGCGGGACGTAGCAGCGCACCTGACAGCGCTGCATGAAGTCGACCATCGTCGATTCGAGCACGCCCGTCATACTCTCGACCGTCTGTCGTACGATGCCATCGACATGTATAGACTACACTGCATGAGGTGGCGGGTCGGAGGCGTGCGCACGTCTAGGCCGTGATCAGCACTGGCCGTGCTGGTGCGGCTGACTGGTGAGCTCAGTGCGACGTCGTCGGTGTCGTTGTCGCCGGCGTCGACAGCCACCGGCGCCGGCTTTGGCACGATCGTGGGTGAGATGATGCACTCGATATCGGGCCGGACTTGGCCGATGCACTCCTACGCATCGATGGCACCGCTGCACTAACGGCAGCGACGGTACGAGCAGTTCCGTGAGCACCACGCGAGTCTTGGCGTCGGCGGCCGAGTTGTCTTCGCCGAGCCGCAGCTCCCGCAGAGGCGTCTCTGGGTGACGGCGGATGGCTTCTTTGAGCACCTGCAAGCCGTCCACAGTAAGGCAGCAGTTCTACGTTGCTCGGTAGTCCCGGCGTGTCTCGCAGCGGCTACCTCGATGTTGAGCCCTGTGAGCGAGTCGCCGTTCGACTTTGCGATCACTTGCGCCATAGTCTCAAAGCCGTCGACCGTTATTGGGTTGTACCTACGGCTCAACGTATGAGGAGTAGCACCTCATCCACACGTACGAAATGTCAAGCGTCTTGAGATGCGACGGTCGCGCCATCGAGAGCTCTACCACGGACCTGCGCACAGTCGGATCGCCCGGCGGTGGCAGCGCGTACGTGATTTTGTTGTGGCTCACGTTCAAGTGCTGGACATGGATGGCCAGAACGGCAGCGAAGCCGACGTTGGAGATGCCGTTGTCCCGGAGGTCGAGGTGCTCGAGCATCGGCGCCGTGCGCTTCCTACGACGTGGACGTTGCAGCGCCACGGCATCAACATTGGCACCGGTGGGGGAACGAACGGCGCCGCGAGTCGAAGGCGTCGGCGATCGCGCGCGCGCCACCGTCGCCGAGATTATTGTGGCCCAGCACAAGGCTCGTGAGGTGTTGGCACGTGGGTAGGCTTTGCCCCAAGATAAGCCCCGCTGTAGCGATGGGGTCAGCGTCGCCTGCGACATCGGTGCACCTTGGCGAGGCAGCTTGCACGATGAGAGCGTGAGGCGCTCCACGCGGTCGAAGAGCGCTGTGAGCGTCATGAGCGACGTCATGCTCAGGTCTCGGCAGCCGTCGAGCCGCACGTCGCGGAGCGCCGTCGTGTCCTTGAAGGCGCGCGCCAGCAACGGGAGGACGCCCTCTGAGAAGACGCACTGCGACAGCACGAGGGACTGCAGTGTGAGTGATGGCATGGCTTCGCCTGGAGTCAGTTCTGAGACTGCAGCAAGCACCGTACCGAGGAAAGTCGTGGCCAACTTCTCAGTCGCGTACTGATCGAGCTGGCCATCGCACAGCTCCAAGTGGCGGAAGGTTGGGTACTGCACGGCCGCCATGGCCTTGGTGATGGCAGCAATCGTTCCATGGCTCTACAACGACAAATGACTCCCGTCGCGCTCCATGGGCGTACGAGCTGTGAGATGCGACAGCGGGCCCCGTCCGGCGACACGACGACGCCGTCGTCGGGTGACATTGCACTTTGTTCTGAATTTGCACTTTTCGTATCTTTCGAAGCATCACGGAGGAACTGGATTGCATTGTTACATCTAGCTACGGCGATGCGACCTCGCCAATTATGGGCTTACAGCCATTCCGAAGTGCTCTGGCGGCGCACAGCGAGGGCCGATGGACGGTCGTCCATCACGGCAGCGCTGTCGCGACGAGGCGTGGCCTCGCGTGGGAAAGTGGCCTCAATGGGGCGCGTGGTGCCCGTCGCAGGCGTGAACAGGTCGTCCTTCTCCTCGTTCATCTGCTTGCGGCGGTAGACGACGAACACGACAGCAGCCACGCACGCGAGGCCACCAACCGCCGAAAGCGTCGCTGTAAGACCGACGTTAGCGTCGCTGCTGCCAGCAGCGCCCTGGTTGCTCACTTCCACACCACCGGCGCTCTTGGCAGCGGAACCAGCAGCACCGGGCACGCCAGCGCCGGGCGCACCAGCGGCTCCCGGAGCCGCGTTGTCGGCGGATGAAAAGTCGGCAGCGTCAGGAAGGACGTTGGCACTTTCGAGTACACCGCCCTCAGAGACGGTGCCGTTGAACGTTTCGACGCTGGTGCCGTTGAACGAGCCAGCGTGCGAGCCGGGGAAGAGCTCGGTGGCGTTGCCCGTGCTGTTGTGGCTCGGCTCGAGCGTCGTGGGAAGCGGCGTCGTCGCGTTGGTCTGCTCGGGCATCGGCGACGGCGTGGGCTGTTGGGTCGTAGGCTCGGGTGTAGGCGCAGGCGTCGGCGACTGGGTGGTTGGTGCGGGTGTAGGCGTCTGCGTGGTGGGCGCGGGCGTTGGAGCAGGCGTCGGTGCGGGCGTCGGTGCAGGCATATTGAACTTCCAGTTGCCGTTCGAGTCGGCGAGGCCAAAGTGGCCCTCGAAGCCGCCCTTGACGGTCACGTCGTGGAACTGGAAGTAGAAAGGTACACCGCCACCGTTGCTCTGCGACCAAGTGGCGTACGCGTTGTAGTAGTTGAGGGCGTTTTCCGAGTTGGAGACATGGGCACCGTTGTTGCCACCTTCCGTGGGCCAGCCCGTCTCGGTCAACTTTGCCTTGCCGCCGTAGGCCTTAACGACGTTGTTCCAACGAGCGCTCAAATCCGAGATCGGGTTTGACACCGAGTTAGAGGAGGCGCCAAAGAACGGATAGATGTTGACACCCACGATGTCACACACAGCGGCAAGCGACGGCGCGTTGAGGAAGTCACCGTCCACTTGCACGGAACCAACGGGAACATTGACGCCCGCGGCCTGCAGCTTTCCCTTGACGTACGTCACTTGAGCTGCGACCTGGCCTGCGTTCCAGCCATTGCTCAGATCTTCGTTGCCAACCGTGACGCCGATGACGGTGCCCGGGTTAGCCTGCACTCCAGAAATAATGGCTTGGATGTCCGCATCGATCTGGCCCTGACCTGAGCGCAGCCACACACCGGCCAAGAGCTTGAGGCCCGCCTTGGCGGCAACGCCGATCGGATTGGGCGACGAGCCAACGGCCGTTTGGTACATGCGCACGGCCGAGAACTGGGTCTTGATCTTTTGGAAGTGCGACGGCATTTGGTTGATCTGGTAGATGTCGTAGCAGACGCCGCCGTTGGCACCCGACATGCCCGTGTTTGTCTTCGTCGCAGCGACGGTGTCGGGGTTGGACGACGCCACGACAGCGATAACGGCGCCGACGACGGCAAAAACCGAGAGCGCACCGAGGACGCGCCGGTACTTCTGCGGCGGCAGCGGCACGTTGGAAGGGAACGACACCATGGTCGTTAGGGTATCTCTTGAAGAATGACCACGTCTCGCCAGCGACTACTACCGCGTACTCACATGTGAGTAACCACGTGGCACCGATGTAAGCGCCGACGCCCAAAGCCATGCTGGTAGAGGCGCCGTAGTAATATCGTTCGCTCTGCGACATGTGGTGGACCGATTCTGAAGCAACGGCAACCGTTGCCGGAGGTGGCCGCCTTGAAAGCCGCCGGAGCCAAGCGCCGCCGATGGCGCTTCGACGCGGAGGTTGCCGTGGCCTCGGCCGTTGAACCACCGACACCGGCAGCTGCAAACTCGTCTCTGGATGGCTGGATGAACCCACGACTGCGGCAGCTGGCTGATACCAACGCTACCTACTCCTACAACGGATCTCCACCTGCATAGAAGCGCCGGTATACACATTGCATGCGACCTGGGCGCTAAATTTATAGTGGCGACGCCGGAGTTGTAGTCACGCGTACCCAGCTGCAGCCTCCGGCTCGCCTCTGGGCGTGTCGTGCGAACGCAGTCATTGCCTCCGTCGGCAGCGTCGGCGACGTTGGCGCCGCCATTGGCAGCTATAAAAAGCCATCGGTGGCCCGCCCTGGGGTCGCATTTCACGATGGCTGACGCCAAGAAGATGGTAGTCAAGACGGATGAGGTGTCCCGCAATCAGATCTGGCGGGAGCACCTTAAGAAAGAGCTGCTCACTGAGGGTCCGTCCACAGCCTTCCAGTTCAACCCCAAGACCCGTACGTGGCCTTGCCACCCGTCAAGCCCATTGCCGTCTGTCTAGTGAGCTCAGTGGCCCCCAAGCCGACATCCATGAAACCCTCCGACTTCAACAACGCGCGTGACAACGCCTCGCCGTGCGCTATCGGTACGTCGCAACGCCCTCGATGCGCCCACACTGTCGGGCAGAGGCCAAGGTCCGACAAGGCATAAAAAACCCACAGGAGCGGTCCGACATTCCTAGCACAGAGGCGCAGAAAGTGGGGTACGTGGCGCCCGTGGGTGCATGCGTCATGTCCACCTCAGGTGGGCGCACGACCAGGCATGGAAGAACGGTCGGGCAGAGATCAACCGCCGATGGTACCGCGGACGCGGCAGGTACCACTGGCGTCCATGGGACAGTCGTCATTGGTGTCTAGCACGGATGTCACTGTGTTTGCCGAAAACTACTGCGCCATGGCTGGCTGCAGCCCTTTTGCCGACAAGTCCACGCGATAGGCGCGGCGCCGATACATAAGCTTTACGTGTTTCTACCATCGTGCTCGGCCATGTCGGCCGGCGTGGGCACCGCACTGAGCTGCGTGCCACTCGGAGTCTTGAGCAGCTGGGGCAGCATGCTGAGCGTCGGGAGTGCCTCGGGCTCGAAGCCACCGGCCGCCGACTGTTCATCGTACGCGGCAAGCTGGTTCTTGAGGTCTTGGATGTGCTGCAGAATGCCCCGTCGATGCCCCTTCTTTACGTTCATTTCGATCAGGTCGTCTTCATCCATCGTGGCCACGCCTCGCAGCGTGTCAAAGCCGTCGCTCTCGAAGTTCTCCGTGTACTCGCCGAGCTCGAGTTGCTGCAGCCAGTTGCGCACCGAGCCGATGTCTGCGCCCACGGTCACAGCCCTGTTGGATGACGTGGATTACCTCGGTTTTGCACGGGAATCCTGGGCTTCTCGGGGGTTGTCAAGTACTCAGCATTGCCCTTTTCCCAAGCCTACGCCGTTGCTTGTGAGCGGCGCCTATGATGGTAAAAGCACCTGCAACTGCGCTGCGAGCGCGCTGTGACCGCCTTCGAAGGCACACCGCGAGGGAGTCTTGTCTGTCTACGAAGGGGTCAAATGCGCCGTCGCCTCGCCAACCTACCAAAGTAAGCGTTTTCCACATGGTGGAATCGCGGTGGTTCTTGATGAGCCAGAAGGCGCAATCTTTGTGGCCCTTGAGAGCAGCCCAATGTAGCGCGTTGCGGCCAAACTACCGCATGCATTAGAGGTAACCATGGACCGTTGGTGTGCCTTGTCGGCTTCCGTCCACTCGTCGAAGCTCTCCGCAACGAGGCGCAGACTCGAGAGGTGGCCGGTGCTGGCTGCCCAGTGCATTGCATTCTTGCCATTCTAGTCGCCATCAGACGATGGTCCCACGGGGCAGCGCGCCGACTTTGTCGCGAAGGTATCGCAAGGGGTAGGCGCCGTTGACGTCGGCAAGGACACGCTTGATGGTATCATCATCGCCCTCTTCCGCAGCGTGGATGAACAGCTATGAAGCAACTCGCCAGTCGAGCACGGGCAGGAAGCGTATACCTGGGAAGTTTCGTACCATGCCTTGAGAAATTGCATGCATTTGGTCTTGTACTTGTCCTTGGCGAGCTGGTATGCCGTTCGGTTGTCCTACATGCCGTCAGTGATGGTAGCGATCGCGGATCTGCGGCGTACATAGCTCGTGACATGGATATCGATGCCAGCCATGCACAGGTACTGGACGACCTCTTTGCGCCCCTTGGATGCAGCCCAGTGCAGACATGTTCCACCATACTGTAGACGCAATGCACACGAGTATTCGAGACGCATTGACGCACCTCGTCGATCGCGTTGATGTCGACGTGGTCCTCGCAGTCTTCCACAATGTACCGAATGACGTCGAGATGCCCGTTGAGGGCAGCAGCGATGTGAGGAAGCCGGCCAAACTACGCTCGGGGCCACATTACGTCGCTACGACTCATGACTGCCTACCTTGTCCTTGGCGTCCAGGTGCACACCATGCTCAACGAGAATCTGGACGACCTCAAGGTGGCCGTAAAACGCAGCGTAATGCAGAGCAGTTTGGTCACCCTACGCCGCTATCAGAGCTTGCATTACACGTCGCACGAACATCATCGACCACGGACGGATCGATCTGCGGGTAGTGCAACAGCCACTGGACGACCTCGAGCTGGCCCGATGCCGCGGCGGCGTGCAGAGGTGTGCAGCCATTCTACACGGCGTGAGCGACGCGGCCGCCGGCGCCACCGCACCTCGTTGCGGTAGTTGACGTCGACGGCGATGTCCTGGACAAGGTAAGCCACCTCCTGCAGCTTGCCGCGGTGGGCCTTCCGGATGAGGATGTCGCCCGTCGTGTACCGGAGCATGGCGGAAGAGGAAGTCACCGTTGCCCACGAGCTCGGGCTCCAAATATCCATTCTCAGAGGTCGTATTTTTTCTACCACCGGGCGAGCTGAAGGTTTTTATTGATTAAAAATGCCAAGAGGTTCCATGCGAAGCTGGGAAATATGCATTTATGCAGGAAATGCGATGCGAGAACAACTAAGAACGAGCCGTGTTGACCATCGACCGCGCTGCCCGCGGTGCGTTCAACCTTACGGCGCAGGCTCGGCAGATGGCACGCCGATGACGTTTGCTTCCCACTCCTAGACGCACCCATGTGAGCGACACGACGCCAAAGATGGGGACCTGCAAGTCGGCTGCCAGCGCCGTGTGGCCGGCGTCGAGGGCACAGCGGGCCGGCGACTTGTTTGTCTAGGAATCGCGTGCTTCGCCCGGTTTTGCAAGTAGCAACGTACGAGCGTCACAATGAGTAGCGCCTTGGGATCACCTGGGAAGTTCTCTATGAGCCAGAGGGCGCAATCCGTGTGGCCATTGAGAGCCGCCCAGTGCAAGACATTGCGCCCGAACTAGACACATGGGCACCCACGAAGAGATACGCCGAGTACCTTATCTACGTCCGTCCAGACGTTGAAGTTTTCACCGAGGATGCGGAGCGTGGGAAGGCGGCCCGAGCTGGCGGCCCAATGCATCGCGTGACGGCCGTTCTATGCCACGGTGCCGACGATGGCACAGAGGAAGCTGCGCACCTTGTCCTTGAGGAAACGGAGTGGATATGTCCCAGCGACATCCTGGATCACGCGTTTGACGTCGTCGTCGTTGCCGACCTCTGCGGCCTGCAGCAGTCGCTGCGGCAAGAGCTTCAGCCTCGACCACCATTCGGGCAGTACCTGGGCCACTTCAAACCACTTCTTGATGACACTCTGGCACTTGAGCTGTCCTTTGTCCTTTGCCAGCTGATACGCAGTTCGGTTGTCCTAGGTGCAATGTCGGAGGTTGCATTTCAACGCAGCCAACATAGCTCGTCACGTGAACGTCGGCGCCGGCTCGCAGAAGATAGTCGACGACTTCGCGGCGTCCGTGGGCGGCTGCCCAGTGCAAGCACGTGGCTCCGTACTATAAGATGTGTATAAGATGCCATGGCCGAAGAGTGAATTGCACCTCATCTACAATGTTGCAGTCGATTGGCAGCGGACACTCTTCAATGAGGTACTTGACGACTTCTAGGTGGCCATTGATGGCCGCGCCTACATGGGGCAGCCGCCCTGTCTACGACTATGCCGTGACGATGAGGCGCCGTTGGCACTGCACCTTGTCCTTGATGTGCAGTGGCACGCAGTGATCGAGGAGCACTTGGACGACAGTCAAGTGGCCAAAGAAGGCTGCAAAGTGAATGGCACTTTGGGCGTTCTAGAGACACCGCGTAAGACAAAGCACTCGCAGCGATCGCACCTGGTCGAGCAGATTGGCGCGGATGCCTTGGTACGAGAGCAGCCACTTGACGACGTCGAGCTGCCCTGCCGCCGACGCCAAATGCAGTGCCGTGCAGCCCGTCTACACAAGCCCACATGAGCCACCGCGCGTATGTGAGCGCCATACGTCATCGCGGTAGTTGACATCGACGTAGACCTCCTGCACGAGGTACTTGACATGCTGGAGCTGGCCGCGGTGTGCCTTCCGAAGAAGGCAGTCGCCCGTCGTGTACCGCATCATCCGTATCGAGTATAAAATGCCAGAGGATTATTGACTCTCACGGCCGCCCGTCCACTCCGCCAGCGGGAACCGCCCCCAATGACTATCCCACGCACCGATTGCATTGACTTCCCAGGGCTGCTGGTGCCGGTAGCCCATGCCACCTGGTGCGCAACCATCGGAGCGACGTCACTGCAATCTAATACCCCACTTCAGGCAGGTTTCTAGGCCACGGCTTCCGTAAGCCCAACGTTCAAGATGCCTAGAGCGGTGCCAGGTGTAATGCAGTCTCCAGGGTGGGCGGCTCGTTGGCTCGGCTGCAGCTGCTGCGATGACGACGATGCAAGCGACAGCGCGTTTGCTGGTGCTGGCTCTTGGCGGGAAAATCAAATTACATAACCGACTACTATACCGCAAGAATACTGTTCAAGCTTGCTATTGACTGGCGTCACGTCGTTAGAATTTCGCATATGTCATGCTTTTGACCACCACCGAGGGGTACATTGGGTTGATACGTATAACGCATATCGCATTGTGCGCATTTGCTACCCTCGCGCACAGAGATGAGCACTCGGCTCGAAGACCTCCCGCCACTCGTCTGGGCCAGCTACTTGGCGCCGTGTTTGCGTTTGGCCGAGGTGCTCACGGTTGCGGGGCTTAGCAAGCGTATGCACAGCATCCTGCACGACGACGTGCGTTTGGGTCATACCGTCGAGCTTGCGGGGTCCATCGAGGATCTTGCTCGGGTTATCAAGCTGTGGCCGAATCTCACGCAGGTGCACTTCAAGCCCTTCCTGCGATGCCAAGCACCATACAACGAGTCCATTTACAACCTGCAGCAAGCTGTCGGCGGCCTTCCAGCACCCACCAGCTCACAACCTCTTGTAGGCCGGCGGTGCGCCTGAAGAGGAGATCGATATTGAGACTCGAATTGATGGGCTCATCCACTCCGCGTTGGCCGAAAGCGCCCGCGTGCTTGTGGCGAATCGCATGCTCTCGACGACTC